>JAJIBD010032997.1:0-89643 GCA_021461705.1 Cryptotis parvus | reverse complement strand
TGCCCACCTTGTCCCTCTCAGGAGATTCCAGGAATCCTGCCAAGACCCGGGTTTGCCACTGCAGAGCTGAAGGCGGAGCTGGAAACTGGGTCCCAAGTCTCTAACCCCTTCCAGCAACCAACATCACCGACGGCCCGGCAGGAGCAAGGACCTCGAGGACCATTGATTCTGGGCTTTTTAGGGTTTTAGTTTTGGGGGTCTATACTTGCAGTGCTCAGGTCACTCTGAGTGGTAGTCAGAGGACCACACCGTGCTAGAGATCAAACACAAAGAGGGTGCTCTGCCCACTGAGCGTCTCTCCAGCCTGAAGTTACTGTTTACATGAAGGGCCATGAGTTCAACATAAAGGTGCTGAGGGTCCCACAGGGTCCCAAGCAAGGTGTTCACAGGGGTTCATTTTTCTGGCAGTACAATCTCTGCTCCAAAAAATCAAATGCCAGGGTCAGAGCAATAGTACATTGGGTAGGGTATTTGTCTTACACATTGGCCAACCTGGATTCGATGCCCAACATCCCATATAGTCCCATGAACACTGCCAGGAGTGATTCCTGAGTGCAGAGCCAGGAGTAATGCCTGGGCATTGCCAGGTGTGACCCAAAAAGAAACATAATACAGTGCCAAGGGGCAGAGCTGTAGCACAGAGGGCAGGGCGCCTGTCATGCACGCGGCCAACCTGGGTTCTATCCCCAGCATCTGATACATCTCCTGAGCACCACCAGGTTTAATTCCTGAGTACAGAGCCAGGAGTGAGCCCTGAACACCACCAGGTGTGGCCCCAAAACAGAAACATCAAATGCCAAAGACCAGATGCCGGAGAGTGAAGCTCCACTGAGCGCTGGTCCTCCCGCCTGGCGCCTGAGCAGCGCCGGCCAGTGTGACGGCGCCTGACCAGGAAACTCTACAGGGAGCTCGCCCTGGAGGCAGCCGAGCTTGGTTCAATCCCTGGCACCACAGATGGTCCCCTGAGCTCCCCTAGGAGTGAGACCTGAGCACAGAGCCAAGAGAAAGCCCTGAGCACCACTGGGTGTGGCCCCAAACACAGAACCACACAGGGAGTTTCTGGCTGTCCCTGCTTCAGCGATGGTCCCCTAGAGCACATTTCTCGCGCAGAGGCCATGTGGCCTGGAATAACCCAGATGGCCATGACACAAGGGGCCAATCAGGAGTGGGGGGCCACAGGAAGGAGCAAGGTCCAAGGGGGGCGGTGGGAAAGGCTGAGGACCCGACGCCCAGCAGCTGCGCTAAGGGTGGAGGCGGCCTTACTGCGAGAGGTCCAGGTTCTTCAGCTTCCCCACTTCCATCCTGTGCTTCTCCTGGAACTCCTTGGCTGCTTCATCCTGAGGCAGAGGAGGGAGAGTGAAGCCAGGGACACACCAGCTACGGCCACCGAGCACAGGGGGCTAGCGGCACCACAGGGGCGACACCCTGTCTCTCCTGAGCGGGCTCCCCCACCACTGAAAGCCACCCCACCGACTGAGGCGAGCACATGGCGTCCACCTTCACAAGCCAAAGGGCCAAAGGGCCACAGGGGACATTCAGAATGGCAGCTGGCGGGCTGCGCACTCACGCACGCGCCTGTGGCAGGCGGCACGGGGGCTGGCGTCCGCTGGGGATGGGGACACAGGAGCACCAGGTAGAGAAGCTGAGGGCGGTCACCGGGCATGGGTGGGTGCGTACCAGGTCATCGCTCAGGGTCTTTATCGCGGCTCCATCACCACGTCCTTCACTGCCACCATCTGAGCCCCGATAGCCTTTTCCTGTACCTCATTAAACAGCTACAAGAAACAGGAGGGAGAGAGGGAGGGAGGGAGACAGGGAGAGACAAGAGTGTGAGATTAGCTGGGTGTATATGCGTCTCAGGCATCAAACACTCCCATGTGTCACACACACACACACACACACTCTCTCTCTCTCTTTCTCTCTCTCTCTTGGCCTCAGGCATCAAACACTCCCATGTCTCTCTCTCTCTCTCTCTCTCTCTCACACACACACACACACACACACACACACACACACACACACACACACACACACACACACACACACACACACACACACACACACCCACACCACTAACATCCCTCACCTCGGGACAGGGGATGTCCAATCCCGACCTGCTGCTGGGGCCAGGCTTTACCTTCACGACTTTGCGGATGATGCGGTTGAAGAGACCCATCAACTGGCCGGCCGGCAGCTCGATCTCCTTCTCCAGCTGCTCCACAGACTTATGCTGCAGGCCGACTCCCAGCAGGAGGGCCTGGGGGACAAACAGTCAGCGGGGCTGGGCCCAGGGCGGCGCCGGCTGTGCCCGCGAGAAAGGGCCCCAGGAGCCAGCGCAGAGCTCTCATGTGGGGAAACGTGGAGCTTTTCCCACAGCGGCACCTTCTATTCTGGGCTCTTCCCCCTGTTCCTGAAGCCGCCAACACACACTCTCTCTTCCTTAAAGCCAACACCTGCCTCATGGCTACTCAAGGCCCCAGGCTTGCCCGACTCCACCGGGAGAGTGGGGTTCCCAGGGAAGCTCAGACCACGTGGCTGCCACACCCCCGGACTTCCGGCCAGTGACTCCTGCCCACCAGAGCCTTTGAGTCAAGCACTTTGTCAGAGCCCATCAGAGTGGCCGGCTGGACCCCAGCGTGTCAGTCACCCCACCCCAGCTCCTTCCCGGGCGCGAGTGCAGGTCACCTACAGACTGGGCGGCGGACAGGGCCAGGTCCCCCAGCTGGTTGAGGAAGTACATGCGGGAGATGGCGGGGATCATGTCCATGACCAGGTGGTAGTCGACCATGTTCTGCGAGTACATCTCCAGCCTCTTGAGGTCGTAGGGGGAGGAAGAGGGCCTCCAGCTCGGCCCGGCTCAGCGCTGCACACACCACAGAGCCAGCGGTCAGGGGCCGACGGTTCCCTTCAGGCCGAGCCACAGGCCTGAGGAGCACCCGCCGCTGCTGGGGGGGGGGCGGGGGAATGTGCCAGCCCCCGGCTCAGAGCTGATACATCAGACCAAGGACGGGGCCCTGAACCCCAAGAGTAAGAATCCATGACACCCCACCCCCCACCCCTCCTGGGACTTCTTACAACCCGGCCACCTGAGAGCAAATGGGTTTGCATGGCCCAGTCTAGAGTCAGGCGTTCGCTCTCCTGGGGTAACTACAGAGAAGAGAACAGCCCACCCTTCTCACCCCCAGCTATGGGCATCGGCACCACCCATGTGTTTGCAGAACCCAGAGAGCCAGGGGCAACACATCAGCTCACTAACGAGGGGCTCCAGGATGATCAGTCCCGTCATTAAGTAGCTCTGGGACCTGATCTGACACCCCAGTCTGTCTGGGAAGATAAAAGGGACCCCTCGGGCAGAGCGGAGCCCCACTGAGTGCAGACAGGGGAGGCAGAGGCCTGGCGCCCACCTCCCCACCTCAAGCCCCGGGCCGCCCGGCCCCGCCCACACTCACGGGGCTGCGCCAGCTTCCTGATGTTCCTGTTCTGAATGATGTTCAGGGCCAGGGGCGGCGAAGGTGCTGAACTGGTAGGACAGCAAGGCCAGGAAGCGCCTCCGAAATCTGGGGGTGCAGGCCTTGTGTCAAACCCGATGGTCCCCCAAACCCTGGCCTGCCAGCTGGCCGCCTCCCCTCCACGCCGACTCACCTTTCCAAAAGGCCCCGAGCCAGGCTCCCTGGTCGGCCGCGTCCTCTTCGCTCAGGGTCTTCAGCATGATGCACGAGTGCTCCCCCGTCAGGTCGTTCTGGGGGACACGGGTCCGTGCTGGCACCCAGGGAGCCCCTTCCCTGGGGCGCCAGCGCTGCCACAGGCCCCGAGAGGCAGACAGGCTGGGCGCGCCCGGAGCCTTTCCTCCTGCCCCATCTCACGTGGCCCTATTTTCTGAGCCACAGCCTGGGAAGACCCCTTGGGTACCAAGCTGTCAGGGTCCCTGCTTCTCTAGGTTTACGGTTTTTGGCTATCTTTTTGGGGCTTGGGGTGTTGCTCAGGGGTCACTCCTGGCTCTACACTCAGGAATTACTCCTGGCGGTGCTTGAGAGACCATATGGGATGCCGGGGATCGAGCTGGGCATGCAAGGCAGATGCGCTACTATTATCCTATCACTCCGGCCCAGGCAGGTGGGGTTCCTGCCCTGCACATGCTAATCCTGGCATCCCGTATGGTCTACCAAGCATTGACAGGGAGTACTTTCTGGAGTGCCAAGCCTGGTGTGGCCCAAAAACAAAAAAAAAAAGGGAAAAATTTTAAAAATCCAGCAACTTTCATTTATTTTATCTTAATTTTATTCTGGGGAGGGAGCCGGAGTGATAGCACATTGGGTATGGCATTTGCCTTGCACGCGGCTGACCCGGGTTCAATCCTCGGCATCTCATATGCTTCCCTGAGCACCACCAGGAGTAACTCCTGAGTGAAGTCAGGAGTAACCCCCTGAGTATCGCCGGATGTGACCCAAAAAGCCAAAAAAAAAAAAAAAACCAAACAACTTTCAAAAGAGCTTCCAGAGACAGAGCACCAGCACCACGTCAGAATGAGCCTCACACACCAAAGACAGGGCGTGTCCTAGTGATGTTTCTCTGGCTGGAGAAGCCGGCCTGGCCTCCAATCTCTGAGTCCACTCCCCAAAGTCACCTTCACTCAGCCCACTGTGGGCACCAGTTCAATGTTTGTCCTTCCTGTGCTCCAACTACCGAATGAAGGCCTGAGCAACTAGGGTCTTGCCCTCCATGCAGCAAACCCAGCTTTAATCTTTAGCACCACACACAGTCCACGGACCCTTCAGAAGTGATCCTTGAGCACAGAGCCAGGAGGAAGCCCTGAGCACCACCAGGTGTAGCCCAAAACAAAAACAAGAAAAAGTAACACCGTAAGCAGGTCGGGCGCACACTGCAAGGCAAGCAGCAGAAAGAGCCTGTGTGTCCGCTGGCTCAGCCGGGCACAGGCCCTCCGCCAGGGGCTTCACTTACCGGAGTCTGTCTCAGATAGACGGGCACAAACCCTGCTCGCTTCCAGAACCTGCACCAGGACAGAGACAGTGTGTCACCTGGCGGACAGAGCAAGATGGAAAGGGCAGGGGAAGGAGGGGGACAGCAGGGGGTGGACACGGCCCATGCCGAGGCCTGGTGCAACAGGCGAGTGAGCACTTACTTGAGGAGTCTGGGGGTCAAGCCGTAGGACACACCCAGGTAGTCCAGGGGCTCAGCGGGCCTCTCATTCAGTTTGAGGAGCAAGGGGGGCAGGTCCTTCCGCGGTGTGACGACCTCTCTTCCAGCAAGCTCACGGCCTTTGGGATGCAGGCAGAGCAGAGGCTGCCATGGGAGGCCGCCGTGACAGTGCCAGCACCCACCACAGCGGGCACAGTGCGGTGGGCAAGAGGCCTGGGGCAGCTCCACCACTTCAGCGAAGTCCAGCAGTGGGTCCCATAGACCCAGGCGAGCAGGCAAAAAACAGCCCCACGGTTTAGCTTTATGGAGAGTCAGGCCTGAGAGTCAGGCCCCTGCGACCCAGAAGGAACAGACTTGATGGGGGGCGCCGCTGCCCGGCTGCCCCGTTCCTAGGAGCACTATTTCCTCTTCCTCCAGGCCTCTCTACGCGGAGACGCCCACCGGCAGCCCTGATTCTGGGGGCAGCGGGCGCTCAGAAAGTGGCTCCAAGCACAACCACGCTGCTGACCTGCCCCCCGTGTTGGGAAGGAGAACGCCGGGCTCCGTGCCCAGACCACCACACGGGTCACAGCAGCACCCCTGAGATCCTACTACGGTCCCGAGACTCACCTCCTGGCTGACAGTGTGGATTTCTTGTGATGTCTCAAGGACCTTCTCCTCCAGACAGGGGAACCGGCCTTCGTGAGTACATCTGTAGCAGCTGGAGGGCTCGGCTGCCATAGCCCATCTGCGGGGGCAGGGCAGGGACAGGCCGTTGAAGCCACATCGACACCCACATGTCAGTGGATGAACACACTGCCCTGTGTTGAGCCAAACCCGGGGATTCCCATCAAGACCGTGGAGCACAGCAGGCCCCAGGCCCACCTGCGCGCTGCGCCATTAGGAGCATAAGGAAGAAGCCGCCCTGGGCCGGGAGCAGCAAGCACCGTGCCCACCGCCAACTGCTATCTCAAAGCAAGAGCAACCAGCCTCCTCTCCTGTCCACTGTGCGCCACCCAGAGTAGCCCCGTGGGCACAAGAGAGAGGAGCAGAGGCTCCCCAGGCACACAACCCCCAGGCCTGAGAGGCACGGGAAGGCTTACCCCCTGATAATCCGGGTGAACGGCGATGCGGACTACCCTCCCTCCGACAGGCCGCCAAAGTCTGGATCTTGGAACTGGGTGGGCGTCACAGCCTGACACTGAGCAGGAGGAAGAAGCGTCCCCCACCACCCGCCATCACCCACACAGACACTGTCCCACCTGCTCTGACACTGTCCATGGAATCAGGTCCCCCGAAGCCTTCTTGCCCCGAGACAGGCTGTTCAGGATGGACTGGCGCGAAATCTCTCCCTCGAGGCACACCTAAGGGGGAGCAGGGCAAAAAAACCAGCTCGGGTCAGCCAGAGAGTCCACGGACCAAGAGGTGGTGTCTATGCACAAGGACAGGCCCTTGGGGAAGAAGGGCCTGTGCCCTGGGCGCTGAACAGGACACCACCCGGCTGGCCAGAGCACACGGTATGGCTCATGCACATAATGAAATACAGGGGCCGGAGTGGCAGTTCAGTGGGTGCGGCTTGCCCACAGCCAACCCAGGTGCGATCCCTAGCACCCCTCTGGTCTCCTGAACCCCTCCAGGACAGACCCCCAAGCTCAGGGCCAGAAGTAAGCCCTGAGCACCAGCATCACTGATATGACCCAAAACCATATTATGAGTATCTGACACTGCAGAAAAATAGCAGAAGACCATCTACTGGATCCCATGGCTGTGAAAAGAGAGCGGGGTCAGAGCGGCAGCACAGCGGGGACGGCATTTGCCTCGCACTGCGGCCAACCTGGGTTAGATCCCTGGCACCCTATATGGTCCCCAAGCACCACCAGGAATAATTCCTGAGTGAAGAGCCAAGAGTAACCCCTGAGCATTGAGTGTGACCCAAAGAGCAAAATATAACTAAGTCAGAGCAAGAAGGTTAAAAAGCTTTCGTCCGGTGCCCCCCAACACCACGGGTGTATCCGCCCCCTGCTGCTCTCTCTGTCCTAAAGGATGAAGCAGCTGTTTTAGGAGGCTCAGTCTGCCCGGGGCTCTTGCCATCCCCTGCAGTGGGCTGTGGGGCTGGTTTCCCTCCCAGCCCCTAAGTACCTGCCTTGAGAAACCACCACTTGGCTCGGGCCCACAGTCCCCGGCGTCCCCTCACGCACTCTGGTGGTGTGAGCAGCTCCCTGTCACTGCCACAGGGATGCCTCCGGCCCATACCTGCACGACAGCCAGCACCTCGGGAAGGGAGTTCTGCGTGGGGGGGCACCGGGGCAGAAGGCAGAAGAGATGGTGAGCGGGCGCGTCGGAGAGCATCTGCAGGTCGTTGGGAGAGTTCTGTGGGGGCAAACAGAGGCGTGAGGTTGCTCTCAGCCTTCCCTGTCCTCCACTCAAGGGCCGGCCGCAGATCGGGGTGAGACTGCAGGGCCACTGTGCCGACAGCCAAGGCGGGGGCTGAACCTGGGAAGAACTCTCCTAGTATCCGGGTAGCTTCATCACACCTACTGCGGGACTCTCGCTTCAACTGCCCCAGGAGAGCCACCACGGGTCAGCCCACCTCCACTCCCCAGGGGCTGAGCCATTCCTGGTCACAAACGGCCGTTTCGGAAAAACCTGATCCACTTCCAACTCCAACTCTCGGGCCTCGCATTAAAGAGGGTCATAAAGCGTGTGACCAAGACCTCCAAAAAGGGGCCTTTCCAAGACACTCACAAGTTTTTAGTTTTTAAGATACTCAAAGGCTCTAAGTACACTCAAATGTGTACACTCTGTTCCTTCAGCAACGGACGGGCATGGGGCTGAGCTCAGGGCCAACGGTCCCTCTGAGTGGCAAGGGCTGCCTGGGCCGCCTCAGGTCAGCAAACAGCTGGGAAGTGAGACGCGCCTGATGGAAACAGCCAAAGCCTCCCACCCTCTCAACCACCACCTGTGGGAGAACACGGCTGCCTGCCAGAGGCTAAGACTGGCCTGAGCAACACAGGACACAAGCCCCCCCTCAGCCCTCTGGGAAGAGCACTGGGCCTCGCCAGCCCTGGGACACGGCCAGTTCCAGAGGAACAGTCACCTACAGCCGGGCAGTAAAAATACCAAAAGCTGAGCTTCCCCGAGGGGCTGGTGCGTTACCTTGTAATGAGAAGCCACGTAGAGGGCCATAAGCCGCTGCAGGAAAACCTCAGAGGCTTTATGGTAACAAAAGAGGGTGTCTCTGTTAACATAGTAGCTGGCGCTGGAGTTAAGCAAGCCACCAAGAAAAGCCACAGGGAGCCCAGACGGGGACGGACGACTGCCAAGGGTCACCTGGAGGGTCCCGCCACTGGGGAAGGCGCCCTGATCTCCATCGGGAGAAAAGGAGGAAGGGGGATGACGGTGTGTCCCTCCCCGGCGTGTCCCCTCCCCGACTCGCGGGGCCTGCGGGGACAGGAGGCGCAGCCCCCGGCCTGAGCGCCACCATCCCCGCCTCCCCTTTCCCGGGCAGCTGCAGGCGCAAGGATACAGCTCGCAGGCCTCTGGCAAGGGGCAGCCCGACACGATCCGCGTGATGTTGGAGGCAGTCCAGGCAGAGCAGGTCATTGAGCCACTTCTCCACGGCGTCCCCCGGGCGTAGCGGATGGACTCCTGCAGGGGAGACCTCATGCAGCGTCCGCGCTGCTCCGGGGCACAGAAACAAGCACCGTCACGTGCCAGCCGCTCGCTTCCCTTCCTCACACCGAGCCCAGATCAACAGGGCCCAGGAGCTTTACTCTCTGGGTTTTGGGGGTCACACTAGGCAGAAAGCGTGGGGGCCAGTCCCAGCCTGGCCTGCAGGGGACCGCGCAGAGCTATGGGGGGGCCTCCCACGCCCCAAGCACTCACTCCGGCCCTTGAGCCTCCCCCCGCCCGGTGTGAGAAACGAGACGGGGTAGGACTGCTCCCCCACTGCAGGTGCCCGCAGGCCCGGACGCCGCCCCACAGCAGCAAGGCGCCCCGGCCCTAGATGGCGACAGGTTAGGAGCCACCACCAGAGGGCACCAGTCACTGCCTCCCCTCTGGTCCTGGCTTTCCAGCTCTCAAAGGTCACTTCAGCTCTTGGAGACTCAACTTTCCATCTCACGGGAGGACAATTTGGTTCCAGCCAGGAGGTGATGCGGGAAGGAGTCAAGCTGCACCCAGCTGGGGGCCCACTCCGAGCCCCACAGGTACCTGAGGCCAGTCTGGCTGTGGTGGTGGTCTTGTTCTCCGCTGTGGTGCTGACCTGGCTCTGGGCACTCTGTTGGCGAAGCTGCTGGATCAGCTTGAGGGACAGGGAGCGACCGGTGCCCTCATAGCTAGGAGCAAAGGCACGGACATCAGTTCAGAGGCATCTGCCTTTTTAACCACGCTAACAGAAATGGGCCCTCGCTGGTCACAGAGCTGCCACCCCTCCTCCCAGTGTCCTGGGTCACTCCTGGTGGCTTGGGGACCACCCGTGGTGCCGGGGATCAAAGCCTGGTTCAGCCATGTGCAAGGTAAGTGCCTTTGCTGCATTCCTCTCACTCTAGCCCCTACAGGGAGCATTTCTTCTTCCTTCCTTCCTTCCTTCCTTCCTTCCTTCCTTCCTTCCTTCCTTCCTTCCTTCCTTCCTTCCTTCCTCCCTCCCTCCCTCCCCTCCTTCCTTCCTTCCTTCCTTCCTCCCTCCCCTCCCTCCCCCTCCTTCCTTCCCTTCTTCCTTCCTTCCCTTCTTCCTTCTTCCTTCCTTCCTTTCTTTCTTTCTTTCTTTCTTTCTTTCTTTCTTTCTTTCTTTTCTTTCTTTCTTTCTTTCTTTCTTTCTTTCTTTCTTTCTTTCTTTCTTTCTTTCTTTCTTTCTTTTTCTCTCTCTCTTTCTCTCTTTCTCTCTCTTTCCTTCCTTCCTTCCTTCCCTTCCCTTCCTTCCTTCCTTCCTTCCCTCCCTCCCTCCCTCCCTCCCTCCCCTCCCTCCTCTCACACACACACACACACACACACACACACACACACACACACACACACACACACACACACACACACACACACACACACACTTGGTTTATGCGCCACACCTGGTGGTGCACTCCCAGAGGTGCCCAGAGGACAGTGCAGTGCTGGGTAGCAGACTCAGGATTCCACCATGCAACCAAGCATGGGGCCCATGATTTCAGAACAAAAACAGATGTGAAGGCTCTTCAGTACAGCAGTCACCTTGCAGGCGTAGACCTGATCCCCAATGCCACCAAAAATCTTTTTTTTTTTTTTTTTTTTTGCTTTTTTGGGTCACACCCGGCGATGCTCAGGGGTTACTCCTGGCTCTGCGCTCAGGAACTACTCCTGGCAGTGCTCGGGGACCATATGGGATGCCGGGATCAAACCCGGGTCGGCCAGGTGCAAGGCAAACGCGTTACCCGCTGTGCTATGGCTCTGGCCCCCAAAAAATCTTTTTAATTAAAGAAACATAACCGAAGGCTTCTGGCCACTATAAATTGTTTTCTTCTGCAGAAGGCGAGGGGACTCAGGGCCTCTCAGAGAGATCCAGGCAGGGGCTGAGGACACAGGGCAGCTTGGGCCGAGGTGCAGGAGCCAACGCCCCGCAGTCTTGTAATGTAACCCTAACCCTAACCCTAACCCTAACAGCAGGGACCCTGTGCTCACGCCCAAGCCCTGGAGCTGCTTCTTTGCGCACATCACTGTGACGCTCGGGCGCCGAGAGAAGAGCGGGCAGTTTCCTCTGACCTCTGCAACCTCACCAGGCCGGAGAGCCCCTGCACCCGGTTACCAGGTCTTCGGGGCTCAGACTACCAGACCCAGGTGAGATCCAGAAGCCCCAGAGACTGCGAGAACCCCAGAACTCGGACTCGGAAAGAGACTACTCGGTGCCCAGTCGGGGCTGCTGGCCACAGGCCACGGCATCCCCCAGGCGTCCCCACAAAGGGGCCTTACCCGTTGATGGTGGAGGCCATGAAAACAAGGTAGGGCCCCAGCAGGCTTTTCACCAGGGGCAGGGGAATGGCAGCAGCTTCGTCGATCACAAGCAGCTCGGCCTGGCCCAGCTTCACAGCGTCTGCAGGATGGATGTACTGTGCGAAAGACAGAGTGGACGTTTCAGCTCAGCCATCGAAGCCCCCCCGGCTGGACAGCTGAGGTGGACCCACACTGCTCTCAGCGCCCTCCTCCCTCTCATTCCTACTCTCTACCTCTCCTTGGCAGGGCTCGGAGTTGGACGCCTGGGTCCCCAGCCTGGGGCCAGGTCATCACAGTGCTTGTCTGCTCCTGCTGAGGAGCATCCGAGGCTGAGCGGTCCTCGAGGGTGGCAGCCGCACCCCCAGCTCCCGTGGCCGCTCTTCCTGCTTCCCCACACCTTGCCTGAGCTCAACTGGCATCCCTGTGGGCACAAACCACTCCTTCAGAAGCCAACGTTTCAGTACAGTGAGCAAGGGCACTTGTCCTGCACCACGGCCAACCTGGGCCTGATCCCGGCACCCTGTACATTGCCCCCAAGACCTGCCAGGGCAGAGACACAAACACTCACACTGCGCATACAAGCGTGGGCAGGCCCTACGGCCAATCCAAGAATTGGGCGGGAAACAGACAAGCTTAAAAAGTATCACGCCGGAGCGATAGTACAGCGGTAGGACATTTGCCTTGCCATCGGCCAATCCAGGTTCGATCCCAGAATCCCAGATGTTCCCCTGAGCACTGCCAGGAGTAATTCTTGAGTGCAGAGCTAGGAGTAACCCCTGAGCACTGTCAGCTATGACACCAAAAGCAAAAAGTGAAAAAAAAAGTATCGATGCGCTACCATTTTTGGACACCAGTATATAGTGGGATATAAACACCTAAGGAGACATGTCTCAGAGCAGGGCTGCACGTGGGCAGTGAGAGAAAATGGGGGGGCACAGATGAGACTGTGATTCTTACCATCCTATGTATTAGCGTACAAATGACTTAAAACGAAAACAACCCCCCAGCTATGGTAACATTTCCTACGCTGAGCGCCAGGCCTGGAGCATTACACTGGTCTCTGCGTTTTTTGGCGGGCTGAAGTGATTCCAACTCTGAGCGGTGACAAATGAGACGGTAGGTGCTTGGCTGGAAGCAGGCCCGCACAGCTCTAGCGGCAGCACGCACCTCCTCAGCAGCCTGTTCTCTCGGACCCCTTTTCTTTGGGGGTGGGGGCTGGAGGAAGTGCACACTCAGCAGTGCTCACGACTACAGCGCCCAGCTCCGTGCTCGGGGTGAAATCCAGGTCCCGTGCTGGCCCCGAGTCAGCGCCTCAAGAAAGCAACAGCAAAGAAAGCTTCTGCCTAGGGCCTTCCTCTTCCTGTTCTCAGTTTCCAGAGGCCTCCAAGGGCACACACAGCCTGGGAGCCACATGAAGCCAGGCTGTACCTCCCGGCTTAGGTAACAGTGGAAGGTAATGGACAAAATGAAGGGATTTTCTCCATAAAAAAAAAGAAACCTGGTAAGTTATAAACAAAAGAAAAACCGATAAATAACCCAAGATCCTGGAGGCAAAAGAGCAATCTCATGGATAAGGGCCGGAGCTAAACTACAGCAGGTAGGGTGTTTCCTTTGCGTGTAGCTGAGCAGGGTCTAATTCCTGACTTCCCAGATGGTCCCCTGAGCACAGGAATGATCCCTGAGCAGAGAAACAGGAGTTAGTCCAAAGATTACTGGGTGTGACCCAAAAAAAAAAATTTCCCCCTTTTTTTGTTTGTTTGTATTTAGCTTTTTTGGGGTCACACCCAGCAATGCTCAGGGGTTACTCCTGGCTCTTTGCTCATAAATTACTCCTGGCAGTGCTGGGGGACCATATGGATGCCAGGGATCGAACCTGGGTCAGCCACGTGCAAGGCAAACACCCTCCCCACTGTGCTATCGCTCCAGCCTCCAAAAAACTTTTTTTCTAATTTTTAAATTTAAGAAGACCCAACCAATATTCGACTATTCGATGGCAGTTTGCTTCCCCTGACAGGCGCATGTGCTCTGATGCGCATGAAGGCCCAGGACACACCACCAGGCCTGCCCATCCACGCCCACCCCCTCCAGTTCCAAGCTCCATCCAGCCACCACCCTGCCCACACGCTGGCACATCCCTCACACCACTGCGGCCTCTGCCAATGCAGGCATCCAGAGCACTGGAGGCTCAGAGAGCCCAGGGGAGCGATCAAAAGGACAACAGCCCACAGGCTAAACCACAGATCCAAGCACATCTGACAAGTTTCTTCTCTTAAGTGGTGAAATGAAAGTTCTATCTCACAGGCAACATTTCAAAACCTGCAGTCACTAAACACAATCAGGAGCAAAGTCAGAGCAACACATTTCTTTTAGCTAATGGCCACACTCCAATTCCCACTAGGTTTTTGTTGTTGCTGTATTTTTTTTCTGTCCCCTTGGTTTCTGGGCCACGCCCAGCCGTACTCAGGCTCCTCGCGGCTCTGTGCTGGGCAGGAACTCCACTGGCTGGCTATCTCACTGGCCTCACTCCCACTTCTGAAGAACAAAACTACAACTGTACATTTTTGTGTTTGCTTTCACGTTTTCCTTTACAAAAGGTTGAAAATCTAGAACAAGCTAACCACACAACACCCCCAACAGCATTTCTCAGGAATGGAGAGAGAGAGAGAGGGCAAGCTGTAAAACACTGACTTGCCTCACAATGCAGCCAACCCAGATCAAATCCAGGAATAGCCCTTCAGCAACATGGAGTGTGGCCCCAAATCCCTTCCCCATTAAAAAAAATATACGGC
Organism: Cryptotis parvus; assembly: GCA_021461705.1. Taxonomy (NCBI): domain Eukaryota; kingdom Metazoa; phylum Chordata; class Mammalia; order Eulipotyphla; family Soricidae; genus Cryptotis; species Cryptotis parvus. The sequence continues at coordinate 75,757 of JAJIBD010032997.1, read as the reverse complement.
AATAGAACAAAACAGCACTGTTCAACTAAGGCCACATGAGACTAGGGGACAACTAGTAGGACCAAGGTTGGGAGCAAAGGTGAGAGGCCAGAAAACAAGAAACAGTCCGCAGTCGGAAAGGTTGAGAAAAGCTGGTCTAACAGAGATGCAGGACAAGGGGGCCCAAGGATAGCACAGCAGGCAGGGCGCCTGCCTTGCTGCAGCTGAGCAGGGTTCAATCCCGGTATCCCGTATGGTCCCCCCACTCTGCCAGGAGTGACTCCTGAGCACAGATCCAGGAGTAAGCCCGAGCACGGCAGGTGTGGCCACACGCCTGCTATGCCCCCAAAGAATTTCTCAGACTAGATATATTAGAAAGATATTTTGAGGCGGGCTCAGGGGCTTGGATAGAAGGGTCTACACGTGTGGCTCATTAAGCCACCAGCAGGGATTGCTTATGGACCCCCCCCCACCACCATTTCGTATTAATGTGTAATTCCTGGAACCCGCTCGAAGCCCTGGAGCCAGCCTACCCCTAGCTGCTTCACTACAAACCCATCCCATAGGGCATACTGGGTGTGGCTTCACTGGGTCTCTTGGAAGCCCCATGAACCGCACCCGCGAACATTTCAATAAACTCATTCTAGTTTGACTCCTCTCTTGATCTGCTTTCTCTTTTCATGAGCCCATTCCCAGACCTTTCAGATATAAAATCATCTAAAAAAAAAAATCAGGGCTGGAGAGATAGTACAGTGGATAAGGCTCTTGTCTTGCATGCTGCAGACCCAGGTTTGATTCCCGGCATCCCTATGGTCCTCTGCGCACAGCCAGGTAATTCTTGAGTGCAGAGCCAGGAGAAAGCCCCTGAGAATCACTCTATGCGGCTCCCAAACAAACAAAGTCCTGAGTCAGAGAGCCAGAAATGAGGATATCTTAGTAAATGAAAGAGGATATCTTAGGAACTTAAATAAAGCAGGCTGGAAAGTAGCACATAAGGGGAGCAGGGGCCGGAGCATTTGCCCTGCAAGCAGTCAAACGGGTTCGATCCCTGGCATCCCATATGGTCCCCCAAGCACCGCCAGGAGTGATTTCTGAGTGAAGAGCCAGGAGTAACTCCTGATCATTGCCCGTGTGACCCAAAAAAAAAAAAAAAAAAGGGGGAGTGCTTGCCTTCTATCTGTGATGCCCTAGGTTCGATTCCCAGGACTGCCAAAATAAATAATAACAATAAATCAAATAATAAAAACTACAGCTAGAAGGGCACTGCAACAGTTTTTCAGAAACTCTTACCTGAATGGTCTGCCTGTGTTCTCGGAATACATTCACTCTGATGACAGCTTTGTTAAATTCCGGATTTAGAGACTGGATAATTTCATAGTCTAGATGCTCCTGGTGGGCAAAGAGTCAAATCAGGGGCAGAGTTTCAAAACAAGCTTTAGAAATGACCTATAGGGGGGTCGGGGGGTGCGTTGCCCCGGGGCGGGGCGGGTTCGTCCCGGCATCCTAGGTCCCCGGGGCAAAAAAAAAAAAAAAAAAAAAACCTATAAAGCAGCGAGCAGGCACCCTAAGGACCTCCCTGGATTTGCACCTGGCACCAGATCACACACAGCTTCCAAGCAGGTGCCCCAAGGACCTCCCTGGATTTGCACCCGGCACCAGATGACACACAGCCTCTCTCTGTGGACCCACCTGATACTGCAGAGCATCAAAGCCTTTAAACACGAACTCAAACAGCGTGTGGAGGTTATCAGGGCTTGGGGAGGTAACAAAGATATTGGAGTACCTGTCGAGTGAGAGAGAAGGATTTGAAAAAGCAGTTGGAGACCAAGGAGTCCTATCCCACAAGGCCTGTCCCAAAGACCTCGCGGGGAGAAAAAAGCAAGCAATGCCAGAGCAAAATCCTTTTCTCCCAGGGGCCGGGAGCTGCCTTCTCAGTACTGCTGCCTTCAATGAAAGCGGCAGCTTCACAGGTGTGGCTGTACCAAGAAGGAATCAGCTAACCCACAACTAACCTCCAGCTAACGACTGGAGGCTCAGCGGCACCAGGAGGGATGAAGTACAGAGAACGGGAGTCGGGGATGGGGCAGTCTCCGCTCCGCCAGCACTGAGAGCGAGGGCGGGAAGTCCCCGACAGCGGATGTTGTTCATCTACCTCTGACCCACACCCGAGCAGCAGGCACCAAGGAGAAAGAGGGCCTATTGTTTAGAGGCTGCTTCAGCAGGCACGTATCAACTGGCCACTGCAGGGTCTTCTATCTGGTTACACAGAACAATCAAGACTGTGCCTTCCAACAAACAGACAGTCCAGGGATCAAGACCGTTCGCTAATAATGTTAAACTTGCACCGTCTTTATTTTGTGACTGCTGCTGCCACGATGGCTGGGCTGAAGAAACCTCTCCAACTTGTCTTTCAGTGTCCTTCGGACAAGTACCTGGGGCGGGGATTGCTGTATCAGACATTCCACTTTATCTCGTTTTATGGGCCACATCTGGCAATGCTCAGGGGGTTACTTCTGGCTCCACACTCAAAAAATCACTCCTAGTGGTGTTCAGGGGACCACATGTGATGTCAGGGACCACACCCAGGAAGAATGTGTGCAAATCGAGTGGCCCTGCTATGCCTGCATACTATCACTCGGGGCCCCGGTCCTCTCCATTTTTAAGGGGTTCCCATACTGCTCTCCACCAACGCTCCCAATCTGTGTCCTAACAGGATGCCAAAGTTCCTGCTCCTCCTGCCCCTCGCCAGCACTAGCTTTTGCCGATACACTGACACGCTGCTCTCACCAACATGCAGTGGCTGCTGCTGGTTCTTCACGTCCCCCTAATGGCAAGGATGCCGAGGGCTTTTCATCTTGTGGGGCCAGGCTGACGGCCTGCTCTAGAGCCAGGTCTGTTTCTGCAGTTTCCATTTTTACTATGTTACTTGCATATCTGCCGTTGAGTTGTGTCAATTACAGATTCCGGCAATCAATTCCTTGATAGACACTTAGTACTCAACTACCTTTCCCCAAATGGTAGGTTGCCTTTTGTTCTTTTGGTGGAAGAGGAAATCAACTAGGGGAAAACAATTCTTCTAAGATACAAAACAAAGGAACTTTCTGCAGCTGGCAACTCATACACAGTCGAATCTCCCAAGGTTTTAGAAGCTCTCATCCCCTCTCTGCTTTCTGCTGTGGCCACAGAGGTCCTGGGCTGTGTGTGCCTGGTTTGCCCACATAGGTGCTCCCCAGGAGGCAATCACCCGGGCCTAGAGGAAGTGGCACAGGGAGCCTGCCGACAAGCCCCCAGAGCCGGTCTTCTGGAGGATGAGCGCTCAGATCCCCTTACCCAAAAGCCACCGCGCCAGCAATGGCCAAGCCGAGGGCCGCAGACTTGCCCCTGCCGCGGGCCGCAGTGAGTGCCACCGTACTCCGCAGCGTCTTCTCCGAGATGCCCTCGATGAACTTCAAGACAGCCTTGGCCTGTAGGAAGGAGAAGGCGTGAGTCGGGTGAGGCGAGATGGGTGCAGCCAAGGCCGAGCGGAGGCAGATCTCGTCCCTCCTGCTCAGGCGTGACTGACCCGCTAGAGTCAGCCCAGTGGCCCGACACACCCGTGTTCAGTCCTATGTTTCCGGCTTAGCGGGGCTGCAGCTGTGGCAGAGCGCAGAGCAAGGTCCAACACGTGTTCCTCCGCTGCCACTGGGAAGTTTAAAAATAGGAACCGGCTGCCAATGACCCCCCAAGTCCCAGGTCCAGCCCAGACCTCGTAGCCACACACATACCACTGCCCCTCACATCGCCATGTGGGCCTCTGGAAACCACAGCCTAAAACTAGGGAAAAAAACCTGCCACAAGATGCCATGCAAGCCCAAGAACAGTTGTGAGCCCCCACCATGGGGAAAAGCACCACGTGGCCTCCTCTTCAAATTAAACCCCGTTCCGCGCTAGAACAATAGTACAGCGGCCATAGTTACTTGGTCCAGCGTCCGGCAGCAGTCCACCAACACGCCCACGGGCTGCGTGTCCTGCAGGCTCTCCTTTAGCTCCCTGAGTTCTAGGTCAGAAGGGCCGAGGCTCTCGTCCTACAGAAGAGAGAGGAGAAGAGGGACAGGTCTGGCAGTGCCAGGGGTCAGGGGTGCCCCAGGAAGCCCGGCCTTCCCCCGGCACTCACCTGGCTCTGGGGCGGGAGGGCCTCGATGCTGGCGGCGTGGGAAGAGATGGGCAAGATGCTGAGCTGGTCGTCGATGACGAGACACTTCTTACAGGAGGCCAGGGAGAGAATGAACCTGAGGAACAAGGGCGCCATCATGAGGTGGTGGTTCCCTCAGGCCACGGTGTGCTCTTTCTTCCCAAGCATCACTTCAGGCACCGCTCATCTCTGAGAAAGGCCAAGAACAGAAAGCCACCTCCCGACTGAAGAGCAGCGAAAGGGGAGCTGAGCGTCCGGAACCAGGAAAGTGAGTGCTCTCCCGGGGAGGACCAGCACATGTGTGCACGTGGTCCCTGCCGCCAGTCACGGCTCCGGACTCTTCCTGGACAGGTAACCCCAAGCCCACAGGAACCCACATAGCCAACTGGGTTGGCCTCGGTCTCAAGAGAAGACAGGTGAAAGGGAGAGAGGCTGAGCGAAAGCTCCCCTGGAGAAACAGAAGCACTCGTGTGCTTGGGGAAAGCAGGAGTGGGCCAGAGGGACACTTGCCTTGCACAGACAACCAAGGTGAAATGCCCAATACCCCAGGAGTGACCCCTAAGCAAAGAGCAGCAATAAGCCCCGAGCACAGACAGGTAAGGCATTCCCCCTGGGTACCCCCAAAAAGAAAGAAAAACCGAGTGTGGCTAGGAAAAAGAAATCCTGACTTCTGCCACAAGCACAAACAGCCTCGCGTGCTGATCTTAAGGGCCTGCCTATGAGAGCACGTGGCTCCCTCCAGGCCTTCTCCACCCGCTCGGTTAACACGGCGCTGTGGCTTGGGGTAACTAAGTGCGGGCCACCAGCAGTACATGCAGGCGTCACCATACCGAAGCGGCAGCACGACTGCCAATCTGACTCCAAAATCACTGGAGAGGGCGTTACTAAGCCTCAGGTTACAGAGCAGGGTCCCTGGCCTCTACCCACCGTGTGCTAATATCATGACCCTAACCTCCGTGCCGGGTCATGATGATAAACACATTTCCAGGGGCAAGGAGACAGCTCCAAGGACTAGGGCACAGGCCCTAGTCCTTGCTTAGACCCACGGCCACATGCTCAGGCCCACGGCCATGTCTGATCCCCCAGCATCAAATGCCGCACCTCCTCCTCCACCCCCAGGTCCCCTCCACTGCCCACTGGGTCCCCTTAGCGCCCCACCTCCAGGCCCAGGTGCCAACTGCAGGACTGCACAGGTGGACGGGGAAGGCCAGCAGTGGTCCACCCCTAGGGCCTCAGAGCTTACTGCTGGGGAGCGCTCACAGCACTGAAAAATGTTTCCAGAAACTGGCAAAGATCACCACAGCCTAACGGCTGCCTGAGAAACGGCATTTCCTAAGACGAGCCTCGGCTGCTGCGCGGTGCAGGTCAAAGGGCTCAGAACGACATCAACCAGACTGGTCCCCACGGCCATAGTTATTGCCAGCAGGACAGACCTGACATAGGACTGACTCCAAGGCGACCCTGAGCACTGCCAGGGGCCATTCCTGAGCACAGAGGCAGGAACAGCCGCTGAGCCCTACTGGGTGTGATCCAAAACCCTCTCCCTCAGCTCACCTCCCAGAAACCTCTGCCCCAGCTACAACAGGCTACTGTAAACCTTCATGAACAAAACATTAGACTATGTTCCCCAGTTCCACGAGCCAGACAATGCTTTGGTCAAAGGCCCGTCTTGAAACATCAGGGTTCTGACACACCTTCCGGGAGCAGTGGGTGACCCACATTCACCCCCCCATGGAGGAGCAAGCCCAGAGCAGAGAGTTGGTGCTGGCGGAAGCAGGATAGTCCAGGTGTCCAGGCCAAAGCTCTCCTCAGCCATGAGGAATGGCACCATGCCAGACGCCTGCACCGGCTCCCTCTACTCCTCTGCTGAGGTGCCCCGAAAAAAGGGCTGAGACCCGCGGCTGACCCACCTCTCGTTGAATCTCCCCACCACGTCCTGATGGGCCTCGGTCCTGTACCGGGAATGCACGTCCTGAGGGAGACAGTGTTGTCAGCACGGCGTGCTGAGTGCTCCAGGAAGCAACCCTGGCCACCCAGTAGGGCCAGACATGCTGCCGGACACCACAATGGCTCCTAGGCCAGCTGCTGGGCCAGACCCACCAAAGGCGGGTGCCAGGAACTGGGAGCAGAGAATAGAGAGCATGGCTTCTCTCGACCACCAGCTCCCCTCCCCTCTTCACTGAGGTCTGAACCCACATGTCGTCCATCAGAGTACAGCTTCTCAGGAACACCAACTTCCCCTCACACTTTCCTGAGGTTTTCCCCCCACAGTTCCTCCAGCTCCACTAAAAGCATTCACTTAGCAGCACGTCTGTGCTGTGCCAGACAAACTGGGTGTCCACATGTGAGTGAAAAATAACCTCACGGGGCCGGAGGCGATAGTCCAGCGGGTAGGGCATTTGCCTTGCACGCGGCCAGCCTGTGCCGGCCGGGTTCGATCCCTGGCGTCCCATATGGTCCCCCGAACACCGCCAGGAGTATTTCCTGAGTGCAGAGCCAGGAGTAACCCCCTGAGCATTGCCGGGTGTGACCCAAAAAAAGCAAAAAAAAAAAAAAAAAAAAAAAAAAGACCTCAGTGCTCATGGAGTCCATCAATGCTTTAGGGAAACACTACAAATGAGAACAAGGGTACAGGGGATGGAGAGAAAATACAGCACGTGGGCATCTGCCTCACATGCGGCCAACTCGGTTAGATCCTCGACATCCCATACGGTCCCCAACAACCACCAGGAGTAATTCCTGAGTACAGAGCCAGGTGTGACCCAAAACAAACAAAAAAGTGACCCTGGAGCACTGAAGAGAGTGAGGGACTGTCTGTACTATGGCCTCCCCAAAGTGATCCTCAGCACAGTCAGGCAGAAGCCGAGCACTGCTAAGCATGGCCCAAATCGCCTCCAGCCACCACCAAAAGTTGAAATACTGGGCAAGAAAAATCTGCTGAACCCCAGCTAATTGCAACGCCAACACTTACCATGGTCAAAGTGTACAACTGCTTGAGGGAATTCATGGTCCGAAGCAGGATGACCACCAGTCCACCACCTTCCACTGTTTCCACAGTCCTGGCCAGCAAGTTTGGAGTTAAGGCTTCAAAATCCTGAAAGAGGGGGCCAGAGCGATAACACAGTCAGTGGGTTAGCGCTTGCCTGACACACAGCCAACTGGGTTCAGTCCTCGGCACTCCATATGGTGCGCTGATCCCTGAGATCCCAGAGTGCAGAGACACATTCCTCAGCATATCGGCTAGAGCCTCAAAAAATAAAATCAAAACAATACCAAAATTCTAAAAGAAGGGAAACTTGAAAAAAGGTCGATCTGGGGCTGGAGCGATGGTCCGGCAGGTAGGGCGTTTGCCTCGGCCTGGCTCGATCCCCGGCATCCCATATGGTCTCCCGAGCACTGCCAGGAGTAATTCCTGAGTGCAGAGCCAGAAGTAACCCCTGAGCATTGCTGGGTGTGACACAAAAAGCAAAAAAAAAAAAAAAAAAAAAAAGTCGATCTGCAGAAGCTTAACCAAAGCCAGGAGACACGGTGAGAAGAGTGTGTTCGGGGCCCAGACCCAAGCCGAATTCTACCCCCAGTCCCTTTCACCCTGCACAAACCCAAGCCGAATTCTACCCCCAGCCCCTTTCACCCTGCACAAACCTAAGCCGAATTCTACCCCCAGTCCCTTTCACCCTCATCCCTCTCAGCCCTTCACGTAGTACTCAGGGCACGCTACAGAAGAGGGGTCAGCCCTGAGAGTAGGTGTACCCGACCATACGCATCCAAAGTATTTCTGGTGGGGCTGGAGCCACAGTACCGCGGGAGGGTGTCTGACTTGTATGCGGCCAACCCAGTTTTGATCCCCAACATCCCATATGGTTCCCTGAGCACCACTGGGAGTAATTCCCGAGTGCAGAATCAGGAGTTAAGCCCTGAGCACAGCCAGGTGAGGCCCTAAAACAAACAAAAGAGGCCTTTCTGAGAATATGTGATAAAGACACGCTGTGCTCTACTAATTCCTATCTGAAGACAAACTTCTCAAATCGTCGTTTCCAGATCAGAGCCACTTGAGCAGATGCATCTGTACCACATGGGGGCACCAGCGCCTGCAGCGGCATCTGTGCGAGGTGACGGATCAACCAAGGAGCCTCCCGCAGGTCAGAGACCAGGGGAGAGCAGCCGAACTCTTGTCTGGCCTTGTCTGCAGGGGAATGCGGAACAGCAGCAGAGGGGAACTTAAGTGCTCTTACCCCTCCACTAATTTTACTTTTATTCTGAGGCATATTTGGTAAACAACCTCCGAAGTGTTGAAAACATTACTGGAAATATGAACTTGCAAGGCTAGAGTACAGGGACCAGAGAAGAAATGACCAGGTCTCTGGTTCTCTGCGGGCGCTGAAGGACTGGCAGGAGAGTCACGATTAGCATTTGTGAAGCTAAGCAAGCCAAGGGTGACCAGGACCCATGACAGCAGAAGCCGGCCCCAGGTTAAAGCCAGGCCTACGGCTCACTGGGGAGCAGGGCCCTGCTTCTCAGCTGGGGCTGGTCAGCACTGACCACGAGGCCACTCAGTCAGTCGTGCTCACCCCTACACAAGTGCTGCCTTCAACACTTTCCCTTTCTGCACAGGCCCGAGTCCTCTGCTGCTAACACTCGAGGTTGGGGCTGTCTCGGACCTCCTCTGTCCCGAAGGGCACCACGTGGGGACAGGGGCTCGCCCACCTGGAGAACGCACATGCCGAAGGTGTTGCCCAGGATCTTGTGGGTCTCGTTGTAGTAGCAGTAGCGAATGTTGGTGGCGGCTACGAAGAGCTCAAAGGGGTCGTCCTGTTTGATGTTCAATGTCCCGTTCTTGATTTTTTTTCTGCAGCTGTCGCATTCTTTTCTTCCGGTGACTGCAAACACCATCCCCCCCCCCACACCAAACCCGATGAGGGGCGTTTAACTGGGAAGCTTGAATACCTACTGACCACTTCAAAGCCAGAAGGAAACCTGGAAATTGAGAGCCACTGCCCCCGCTTGGAAGATGAAGAAACTGGAGGGACATTACAGCGAAGTCGCTAGAAGACAGGCTTTAACAGTAAAGTCTGCGCAAACACGCAGCGCTGTCTCTGCAAGGAGTTAACCCGCCACAGGGAAACAAAAGGAAACCATCTGCACTGCCTTAAGATGCGCCCCGTAGGCAGGACACGGGACAGGACTTGCTTTGCACGCTGCTGACCCACGATTAGATCCCTGGCGCCTGGCATCGCAGGTGGGCCCGAGCCAGGAGGAAGCCCTGAGCATAGCTGGATGTGACCCAACACCCCCACCCTAAAGGAAAGACGCACTTAATTCAGAAAGGAAGCAAAATCAAGTGCGCAAAACAAGGGAAAGGGTGTGAAAAGGGCTTCAAATTTCCTGCCAGGAATAAAGGGCTCAAGCCCTTACGGGGTCTGCAGAGAAATGCCCTCAGAGAAGAATTTCCATCAAGGATCCCCAAAAACTGTCAAGGAATTCCAGGCACTGAACTAATGAGCAGGAACTGACTAAGGCTGGAGACGCTCAAAAGGGCAGAGCTTACCTGCTAAAGCCAAGCTCTTTCTTATAACACCAGAGAACTGATGGCCGGGCCTTCACGGATGCTTTGGACAACATGTGATGGAGAATGACCACCTGTTAAAGGAAAAAGGACACACACTCTCGTGACCAAGAGATCACAGGAGCTAGAGCAATAGTACAGCAGGGAGGCAGCCAGCCTTGCAAGCGGCCAACCTGGGTTCAATCTCTGGCACTCCATGTGGTTCCCCAAGCCCGCCAGGAGTGAGCCTGAGCACAGAGTCAGGAGTAAGCCCTGAGCACTACCACGTGTGGCCTAGAAACAAACAGAAAGACAGTGGAGGAAAAGAATGGCCCAGAGGGCTGCAGCACACGCTCTGCATGGCCCAAAAAAGGAATAAAGGGAGAGACTTTGCAGACAGCCAGGCCAAACCCTCCTTTGACAGATGCAGAATCAAACTAAGAGCCAGGGCCCAAGTGACAAGGCAAGTTATGACCAGGTTTGGACAGAAGGGCAGGCCACGAGCACGTGAATCTCAGACTCGCACCACTCAGCGATGGCCTGATGCCGATTCTCAATACCGAATCCTCTGCACGTCGGTAAACAGCAAGGCAGCCTCCCGGTGGGGGAAGGGCTGCAAAGGAGACAGCCGCGGGCCCACGTGTCCGTCTGTGCATGCAGCCACGGGCACTGAGCTGGCAGGAGGAAGTGAGCACAGGGCCTCACCTGATCCTTCCCTCTGTCTCCAACCACAACAAACAGAGACCTCTGCCGCTCCGCCACCCCATTCTCTATCAGAATCCGGATCCGGTTATCCACTTTCTTCCGATTCATGGTGACAGGTGATCACTAGATCAAAAGGTAAAGAAATACAATTAAGAGAGGTCAACACCCAGGGCGGAGCAACAGGATGCAGGGAGGGCATCTGCCTTGCACGTGGCTGACCCGGGTTTGTTCCCAGCATGTGGTATGGTCCCATGAACCTAGTGCACCAGGTGTGCAAACCATCCACCCACAAAAATAGAACACCAGAGTCTGAGTGAAGAACCATAGCTGAAGGGAGGGCTAAGCTGGCACTTTGGTCACACCCAGTGATGCTCAGGGGGTTACTCCTGGCTCTGAACTCAGGAATTACTCCTGGCGGTGCTCGGGGGGAACCACATGGGATGCCGGGAATTGAACCTGGGTTGGCCACGTGCAAGGCAAACGCCCTATCCTCTGTGCTATCACTCCGGCCCTAAGCTGGTACTTTTACTGTGATCAACTTACTTTCTCCCAATAGCTCCCCTGCAAATGGAGGCTGGGGAGGGAAGAAAATGTCCCCCTAAGCATGGAGGCTGCAATTCACAACTAAATTAAAGGGTTTTTAAAAATATCAGAAATGTTTAAAAACATCGGAGGGGTAAGAATGCTAGTATAGTATAGGGCACTCGCTTGCAGGCAGCTGGCCAACGTTCTATCCCTAGCACCCCATCTGGTACCCACCCACCCACCCCACCCCCACCAGGAAAGATCCTGAGCCGAGCCAGAAGTAAGCCATAAGTCCCACCAGGTATGACTCTCCCTACCCTGCCCATTTCCCCACCAAAAAAAAACAACAAAAATCTTTAAACATATGCTGCATATTCATGGGATGATGAAGCTGATTACTTCCAAAACACTTTCCTCAAAATAATTTTTAGGAGTCAGAGAAATAGTAAAGATGGTAAGATGCTTGTTCTGCACATAACCAACCCCAGTTCAAATCCTCAGCATCACATGGTTCCCGGAACACTTGCAGGAGTGATCCCTAAGCACTGGGTAGCGCCCAAAACCAAACAAAGGAAACAAGACCCATTTTCAAACCCATCTCCTAGGCCTTGGGAAAAGCTCAGCAGGAAAGAGCCTGTTTGGTCCCAAGCTGCAGCCCCAGGGCCACAAGACACAGTGAGCCTGGTGTCGCAGCTCTGTGAGCCCCACCACAGCCAGAGGTGCAAGCACTAAGACTAAAGCTGGGTGGGGGGCAGGAGCGATAGCCCAGCGGGTAGGGCGTTTGCCTTGCACGGCGCCAGCCTGTGCTGGCCTGGGTTCGATCCCCAGCATCCCATATGGTCCCCCGAGCACCGCTGGGACTTAATTCCTGAGCAAAGAGCCAGGAGTAACCTCTGAGCATCGCCGGGTGTGACTGAAAAAAAAAAAAGACTAAAGCTGGGTGACCCCCAAAGCAGTGACCTAGATTGCAAACACTTAAACCCTTAGCAAGCACCCCAACACAATGTGTGACGCCACCATCATCGCGGCAAAGTGAAGGGGAACGAAAACAAGTTTCGTGCAGGGGGCAGGAGAGCGGCAGCAGTGCGCTTGCCATGCGTGCAGCAACACAGACCTGATCTGAGCACTGCCGGCTTCAGGGGTCATATGGGGAGCAGATGGGGAGCTGAGAATCGAACCAGAGCTGTCCTCACGCAAGGCAAGCACCCTACCCTCTGTATTAATCACTTTAGCCCTTGTTACTATCTTCCCGTTCATCATCGATTTGCTGGAGCGGGCACCAGTAACATCTCCATATGACCTGTCTCATGCTAGTAAAGCCCAAGGGCACCTGCTTGCTCCAGGAACATAAAGAGCCTCAAATCCATTTCATCAGGTCATAGAATGAGGTCTGTAAGTGCTGCCACTTTAGCCCTATAAATATCATTAAAACCAGCCATGAGGGGTGGACAGTACAGTGGTAGGGAAGGGGAGAACTCAAGGGACAAGGGTACTTGCCTTGCACACGGTCAACCCGGGCCTGATGCCAGCAGCCCATATGGTGGCCCAACCACTGCCAGCGCGAGCAGCGCCTGCAGTGATCCCTGAGCATTGCGGGCTATGGCCCAAAATCCAAGTAAAGAAATAACACCTGAGGCTGCAGATGCTTGTAAGATTACAATGGCAGATCCAAGTATGGTATCCATATGATGTCCTGCCAGGAGAAACCCCTCCCCCCCCCATAAAAATAAAAAACGAGTAAAAAAGGATACATAGAAGAGTGATGAAGAAAACTCCAAACTGGGTGACTGAGACTGCAGGTGTTTCATATTTTATTCTTTATTACTTGAGTGTTTTCTTTAACCCATATGCATTAATATGTATTTACAAGTCAAGGAATAGGTAACAGTGAATATCATTATTAAAAAATTGTTTTCTAAAGGGAGGAAAATCATAGAGGACTTATACAAGTAAACTTAAGTTTGTGCATACAAAGCATGTGCATAAAAGCCCCAAAATGACCAAGAAATAGCAATACAACATTACAGAATAAATTACGTTACTTAAAAACTCCAATGCTGGGCCGGATAGTACAAGCATTACGGTGCTTGCCTTGCATACGCCCACCCTAGTTAAATCCTTGAGAAGCCCTGGGTGTGACCCAGTGCTCATTCCAGATATAAGTAAGGCACAATAATAAGCTTTAACTATACCTTTACTACCCCTTCGAACCTCCCAATTCAAAAGTGTACAACAGGGGCCTGAGCGATGGCACAGCGGGTAGGGCATTTGCCTTGCAGGCGGCCATCGAGGCCGGCATCCCATATGGTCCCCGAGCACTGCCAGGAGTAATTCCTGAGCGAAGAGCCAGGAGTGACCCCCCCAAAAGCATTAAAAAAAGTGTATAACAGTTCTTGGCACCTGTTTCAAAGGGAAAAGGACAAGTATAAAGCCTATTAAAGAGAAGGCAGGATTACTTGTGCATTAACAAGTCGGCCGACTCTAAAGCCTGACCCCTATCCAGGAACCAACCTGCCCAACTTTTAGGCCGTGCTGTTGGCCACAGGAAAGGTTCCACAATGATCAATAATAACTGGAGCCAGTTTACTGCACTATTAAAAGGAAAGCCCCATAAATAAAACCTTAACTTCAGGGAGCTTTCATTGTCCTCAAAGATATTTTAACAGAATGAGAAGCAAGACCGTTTCTCTGAAAATAAAACCAGGACCGGATGCGTGGCGCTGCCATCCAGCACTTGCCCTGTACACCCTGGATTCGAACCCGGCATCGCCAAAATCGCGCTATGATGGCCTGAAAATTACGGTAGGCTAGTCCAGAATATCACCGCTAAAGAGCGCTATTACGTGAATGAGCTTGGGAGTGCCGCGGGGGGGGTTACAACGCTCGAGTTCAACGTGCTGCGAGCAGGAAATGTAGAAACTCCGTGGCAACGCCAGCGATGGCACCGACCCACGCCGACTCATCACGGGCGTCCTCCCCCAGCTCAGAGCCACGCAATCCCTGGAGAAGCGTGCCCCGCAGTGGCCGCGCACCCGGGAAGCGGGGCGCCGGCTCCGCGCGAGCCGGGCATCAACAGGGGTACACCGGACACCGCCAGACTACGGGCGGGGCAGGAACCTCGGCCCCATCACCAAGCACCCACCCGACCAACGAGTACCTGCGCTCGGAGCCCAGAGGACCTCAGTCGGACGCCACGCAAAACGCACGTGGGGCACTCAACGTGTAGGGGGAAGGCTCAGGGGCTCAGGCTCCAGCACACGCCTGCCCCTCCCAGCTCCACATTGGCCTCGCTGCCCGACGTGCTACGTAACTGTGGGCGGTGCGTGCGTGAGTGCAAGCGGCGCGGCGATTATGCGCACAGGGGCCTTCCTCAGCGCGGTCCCAGCATGATGACGTCGCAATCAGGAGGCGGGGCTACAGCAAGGAGGCAACCGCGGCTCTGCACTTCCGGTTATGCTTGTTGCCGCTGCCCCTGATGCATAGTAAACCGCCCCCAAGCGCGGGCCACTAGGATGGGAGTAGTTGGAAGGCCCGGGAGGTTGGCGATTGCTCTAGGGAATTGCAGTCTTGTACATCCCACTTAAATGGGAATTGATTAAATTTTCTCAGCTCACTCGCCCCAGCACCACCCTATTTTGTACACTGGCGCGGTTGCGCTGCCTTTACTGCTGTAATAACCTTCAAGATTGTGCTCTTCTTCAACCAGGCTGAACCGGCTCTGGTTTAATCTCTTCCATACCCAAGCACGGCAAGTCCTAAACATAATTTCGTTGTCTTTTTTTAATTCAAGGTCGCTATAAATATCCAACTATTTGCTTGATACTCCCCATTTACCCAAGTACCTAAATTCAGGATGTTGGATGCCAAAAGCCATTCTGCTTCCGCAAACGCCGATGTAACCTGTCCCAGATTTTTCAATTCACTTAAAATGTCTGTGATCGCAATATCCCTGTGCCTCTTTGATTCAACTTGGACTGCTAATTATGACAAGTGCCTAAGGATAATTCTTTTGAACTGGGCACAGCTTTTAATGTCTTCATGTAAGCAGAGTTCTGAATTTAAACTCAAGCCTTTTACAAGAACTTCGAATGAAAGTTTTCCCCGCGTTGAGTTCCAAGAGGGGAAAACCTTGGCAGAATATTTAGTTTGGCCTGAGTACAGTGAGTGAGAAGGGAGAGGGGGTAGGAAATTAAGTCAAATTATGAACCAAAATTCTGAACTGAATGAAAAACCACTCTGTGAAAACCCATCGGTCTGACGTGTCCTAGAAAGAGGCTCGACATGACTGTTGTACAAAGCTTCTAGCCCAGGAGACAGAGGTGCAGTGAGGGAACCATTGGAAAGCACTCTGCTACCTGTACCAAGGTCGTAGTGGTCAGTTAGCAGACTACTCAGGATACATCATTTTCAAAGTTGAAGCACAAAGGTTTGCTTAAAGAAATCAAAGACATTGAAGGTATTTGCCCTGAGCAACCTCATTAGTGCAGACTAAAATCAGTTTGGAACATGCCACCTTCAAACCAACAGTTGAATCAGGAATTTAGAATATCGAAATTTCTGTAGAGGAATTAAACTGGTATTCTCAGATTGTGGGGCTGAAGAGACCACCAAGGGAGAATACAGCTGGAAATGAAATCTAACCGTCAGGGCCAGAATACATAAGCGTAGTTGGGCCAATGAGACTGGATAACGTGTGGAATCCACGCACCACCCTCCACTGTTGTGATGAAATCCAAGTCATTGCAATAGTCACATTTTGTCCCAGAGTTTGTTTCCAACACTGCAATGTGTTCTTTAAATGGCAATTTTATTAGGTGACCCACCAGCCTCCCACCTCACCTTACCCCATACACACAAAGCTTAAAAATCTTCAAGTTTCCAACTGTTCTTAAGATACAAAACTGAACATAGAACGTAACTATAAAGCAGTCCACGGTAACTCTCACCTGTTCTTTCCAGTCTAATTACAAAGTGTTTACTGTCACCAGGAGCCATGTACATAGGCTCAAGTCACTGGAAACTGGACCGTTAAGCGTGTCTGTGTACTAGCACTCCTTTAAGTTCAGTTCAGTTATCCTCCCTTCAATAGGCTCCCCCGCTCATCCTGTCATGGACATATTGTCACACATGTTGCTGCAACACGCGTCCACTTATCTTAGCATGAAAGTAGGAACTGAGTGTTCCCATTCAGCAATGCTTGGGCACTAATGCCTGGCAAAAGGACACCCAATGTTTCCAGATGAATCACTTAATACTGAGGCTCCCTAATTTAGACAGTACTAGAAACTAGTATCTCAAATAACACTACAATTTGCTTTTACTAACCAGGTGGTCTTTCCCCGCCCTCGAAGAAACAGTCTTCGACATGAGACTGGATTAAGCTTCAAAACAGCTGTTGTTAAAGGTATGAAAATCCTAACTCACAGAATATGTAATAGTGTAGTCTTCTTAGAAGACAAGGCTACGGAGATATTTAATAAGCTCTTTCCTCTCACTTAAGAGATTTGCTAAATGGTATAGATGATAAAGCAGATTTCAATCAGGAATAAGTAATCCAGTTTTAATGATTTAATCTACTGCATTTTAAAACATTCACTAACTTTTCCCAGTGTTTTTATAGAATTCAAAATGGGTAAAAGTTATAGAGATGAAACGTAACAATTGACTTTCATTTTCCTGAGGGTTTTCCCTCCCCATTAACTCTAATAGGTAGGGATGAGCTCAAGGGTAATACTGATATTTTTACATTTAGAGTCAGTAAAACTTAAAGAGGGCCTTTAAAAATCTCATCAAATGGGATGAGGATTCAGGAGCTTCAAGATGAAGGGCTGTAAATCCGTGAGCGCACCTGTACCCCATCCCCTAATTGAATATAGTATTGAAAATACAATGAATAGAAATTTACTAAGACACTTAGGAGGCCGACTACTTAACTACCTTTTACATTTATGAGTTGGTTTTCAAAGAGCACCTCAGTTAATGAGCCTTCTGAGAATAAACACATTCTCCTGTCTCCTAAAAAAAGGAAAAGTCTCCACACAGTCGAGTTGCATATATAGGAGACAAAGAACAGCAGATTTTAACGGACTGAAAACGTTATGGGGCATTTGTCTTAACACACAATGATTGGAGGAACTCTTCATATTCTTTTTGGGATATTAGTATCTAAAAATAAAACCAAGGCAAGGAGATCAGTGATGTGCTACCTTAAAGCTGTAAAACGGAAGTTTCATTATCCCTGGAAGATGATTCTGTGCATTTAACAAAAGTATTTATGGAGTCTTGCTATACCGAAAATCTACTGTGGTAAATGTGACAATTTCTTTGCAACTCTGTGGAATTGGACTAAAAATATGAGCAAACAAAAGGCCTTCCTGCACGGAGGACAAGGTTCACTTAGTCAACAGAACGATCTGTACCAAGTCTCGGGTCTTAATAGAAACTTAATTAGTCACACATTTAGGGAAAATGGTCTGAATGAGGCCTTAACGTTTTACATTTAGACTGGTAGAATGCCCCCAAATTATAGTATTCAAAAAGGACAACTGATTAGCTTAAAACATATATAAAACACATAGAAATAAAGTACTGACACATTCACAACATCTGCAGCTAGCGCACAGCTTAAAACCTAGAAACCATTTCTTCCGCACATCCATCTCGGAACTGACTCATAGAGATCACTATGTAAAGAACTTATTTAACTTCACTTTTTGATTTTAAAGGTCATGACATTTTCTATACAGGTAGCAAATTTAGTTTTATATAATACATGTAAGGAGTTTCCAGTAAACCAGGAATATTTTGTCTACCCTCCCTAAAATATAGCATATGGTTGTGGTACACCCAAGGCAGACGTCATTTAAAGCACACAAGGGAGGTGCTAGCAAAATAAATGCTTATTTGCAAAGAGATTACCCTTCCAATATGATGTACCACAACCACACAGGAGAAGTCAAGAACTTATTTTATTTTAAAATAAACATCGAAGATCCACCCCTCCCAACCACCCTACAAAACTTGAATATGGAATGTTCAACAGCCTATCCATTTTAGATTACAAAACAGGAAAAAAAAAATCCAGTTGTCTAATGATGAATGTTTGAGAATAGTTTAAGTAGCTGAACACCTACTGCAAAAACTCCTTAGCTGAAGGCTGCAAATAAAATTCAGCCTCTGCTCAGAATACCGATAACGTAAAAGCTTTGCAGGTGGGATTGACAGCAGCATTAGAGCACAGGCACACAGACCTAGTGCTCAAACTCGAGCTCAGTCTCTACACAGCACATCAGTCACCAAACTCAGGTTAGTGGTTCCCATCCAATTTTGCAGTTCTCCCTACCCACGATGTAAGGGAAGGAATCACCATTTTGATTGTGAATGCTTCCAAGGGGGAAGAATATTTTAAATAGCTTAAGAAAGAAAAAAAAAAAAAGTAAGTGCAAGCACTATAGAAATAGCTGTTGGAGATAACCAAGAAATTTGTAACACTAATAATCATGGGATGAACCACATAAGCTGCTAGCTGTTGAACACCAGTATTTCAAGATACAACTTTTATAAACATGTTTTATTTCTTTTGCTTATACCACTAGAACCGAAACTACTGTCATTTCCCTAAATTAGGGAAATCAATCTAAATCACATACTGGTGCTTTTCAAAAGATAGCAATTTAAAAGGGGGTAGCAGCAGATATCTGGAATCTTTTAAAAACCTTTAGGCTGCAGAATAATCATGTGACCCAGTGTTATTTATCGATTAAGAAATTCCCATCAGTACCAATTTATGTGACAATATAGTGAGTTCCAAGGATTAGTGAGACAATGTATAAGGAATGATGTAGTACCAATCCTTACCAAAACCATTGTCAAAGAAACTGTTAAGTGTTCAAAAAAAAAAAAAAAAACTAAATATTTCACATTAAGTACAGAAGCAGACATCCAGATTACATCCCTATTTGTTGCTTATTTTTCAAAAGTGCCAATCAAAGCCTAATTCGGCATTTTGGCTTTGTATATACAGTATCAGCTGTTAAAAAAAGCAATTTACATATGTTTTAACCAGTCTTTAGGCTGTAACTACTGCTGCTGTGTCAAAGCTGATAGCCAGTCTTATTCATGTGATTAAGGGCCCATGCATAATTTGGTATGCACCTAATGTTCAGTGCTCCAATCTAACTCGAACAGTTATGAAATGCAGTTGTCTGCCAGCCACATTTCAATACTTCCATCATCCTCTGAAGGGAAATATTTTTTTAATCAATTACCAGTGAATAACTCTAGGGCTGATTTCTAGATTTTATGCAATGTCAAAAGTCAGTCTTATTTTCCAAGCCACTTCATTTAACTATGGCAATAGTATCACCCCATAAAGTATATTTAACGCCTAAGCAAGGGTGAGAAATCTGAGTATCATGTGCAAGGCTCAAGATGACGCTTAGGACAGAACATGCAGAGTAAAATAGTTTCCTTCCGTATCCAGGTAATATAAAGCTGACAATTGCAGTCCTGTCTTTATGGGATGAAAACAGTCCCTTTACAATAAGTTTCCTGAAAGGGAGAACAAATAGATAATAACTCTTCTGGTAACATATTATGGTACACTGGCCAGTGTGTTTTTTGGCGTTTAAACATAATCCTGTGAATCACATTAATTCACTTGCTGAGTGTTCATTTGCGGCATCCCTCTGTTGGGTCTTGGGGGCCCTCCACGACCTAGAAGACAAAAATGGCATTTGGTTTTTCTTTCAAGTATTATTTGTTTTGCCTTCAAGCAGATTTTCACCTGAAGTCAAGAAGCATGTGGGCAGCTTGTGACATTATTAGGATTAAGAAGTCAATTCTTCAGTGTTCAAGTTTCAACTGTCTTGAAGTTGTCATGCGCAAATTTGCTCATGTTCTCTAGCTAAAAAGAAGAGTAGAACTAATGGAGTATTCCACCAGTACTCATTCATTCAACAAGTATTTATTGAGTGCCTACTATTTGCCAGGCACTGTCATCAGGCGTTGGAAATAGATACAGCAATAAAGACAGACAAGGAACCTGCTCTCATGGAGCTTACATTCTAGCGTACACTCTAGCTTACATTTCAGTAGTAACATCATACTATCAAAATGAAAAGCACCAAAATGAAAAACAGACCTTATTTACCTAAACTGTTAAAAAAGAATCTACATAACATTCAAAATTGTATAATGACTTTTAACAGATAAAAGTAACTTTTACATGCTGTTAAAACATATTTTGAGCTACCAGTCAACTCAACTTCCATAGAATATACTACAAGGTGAGGAGGAAAAAGAACATAACCTGTATTCACATGCAAATATCCTCATACGTTAAATCAGAAATTCCCAAATGATCCATTTTTTTTTAAATAAATGCAAGTTTGCTGTGGGTGGAGGACTGGCCAGTTTCTACTAGCAATGGACGGAAGGAACTTTATAATTCCTCCTTAATATACATTTAACACATTATGGTCAGCCTCTGGAGGAAACCTAATAAATTTAATTTTCCCTCAGAGAACCATTTAGAACTGCAGATCATGTTACGGTAAAATTTTCTACACATGACCTTCTCAAATAGGAAAGACTTCCCATATTAATGGAACAAAAAATTCTTAAAACCTATTAATTTTTTAAGTACAGTTCAAGTGAGGAAGTGAGAATTTGTTTGAAAGTGAGGAATAATTTTCATTAATATACTGATCAAAAGGCATTGAAATTTCACTTAGTTCTAGTCATTCTAAATGGTTCTCTAAATTTAACTATGGCTTATCTGGCCATTAAAGGGTACCTGGCCCTAAAATATAATATGCAGGTTTCAAAAATGAAAGAGTAATAATAAATTTATATAAATGTGCAATCTCATTCCAAAAATGTTTTACAAAAAAGTTTCAGTGTTTATTTCCTAAAAACATTTAGCAGGTTTTAGGACCTGAAAAATAATTTGCAGTTGGAAAATCACTTTTTCTGAGGAGAAATGGTCTAGTTCAAGACAGTTTATGTTAACAGGGAAAGTCATTCAAAAAATTAAATTTGGGTTCAAGATAAATTTTAGAAACAGCATTTCATTTCATCCCTAGCAACAAGTCTGGAAATGATGAATGTATTCCTAACATGTAACCTACATGCAGACTATGAACAGCTCCTCCAAGGCCAGAACAGAAGCTCCACTTAGGAGCTAGGATCACCACCACAAAATATTACCTCGTGGGGCTCCCCGTGGTCCACTCTGCCCAGAGCCTCGCTTGAAATTCTGCTGATATCCATCCTAGAAGACAAGCTAGTTAGTAATGATAAAAACATATTTTTAAAAAATGCTTACCTCCATCTGTCTACATTATTACAGTTTATATTTGTAAAATAAAGATGGGGGTTGGGAACAGGGGGCGCGGTGACTGGGGCCTCCTAAATGGTACTTAGCGAGGTCAGAACTCTCAAAACAGTTCTCAGCAAGCACACTGGTAGCTCAATGCTGGGTTTCAAGCCTGTGCCTTATAGGCCAAGGATTACCTAGGCAATCCCCCTGGTGCTCAGGTCACACCAGTAGTGCCAAGGGAGTCAATGGAATGTCAAACCAGTGTCAGCCACATGCATGGTGCCTTACCTTTCATTATCGCTCCACACTCTAGATAATAAAGTTCTCCTGAGTATTTAAAATATTCCAATATATCGCAACTAGGTGTTTTGCTACAACTCTTAGTTATTGGTAATAGTATTCAAATGATTATTATTTCTTACAGGTTTTATTCTTGGCACCCATCTGATCCCCAGAGCCATATTAGGCTAAGTTGTGAGTACAGCCAATACTAAACCTAAGCACTACCAAGGGTGGCTCATAAACCAAACCATAAAGACTATATTGGGGCCGGAGCGATAGCTCAGCGGGTAGGGCGTTTGCCTTAAACGCGGCCAGCCTGTGCCGGCCTGGGTTCGATCCCCGGCATCCCATATGGTCCCCCAAGCACCGCCAGGAGTAATTCCTGAGTACAGAGCCAGGAGTAACACCTGAGGATCGCCAGGTGTGACCCAAAAAAGAAAAAAAAAACCTGTATTAAATGAATACCCATTAAGTGCTAATGAAAAAATTTACCTGCTCAATGTAGTGTGTACACAAAAATACAAAATTAGTACCCCAATTACTGCACTCCCTTAACTTCATCTAGAAGCTACAACATCTTTCGTTTTCATTGGGTGTTATTTAGACCAACATTTGTAACGTAAGAGGACTTCACCTACCCGCTGATAGCCAGAGTAGTCCCGGGGAGCACTGAACTGAGACTGTGAATAACCACTGTTGGGAGTGTTGGAGAAGGAAGGGCGATAACCGTCATAGCCACCTAAAATTTAAGGCAAGAAAACAATTTATATTCTGAAATAATGGATTTCTTTACTATTTAGTAAGGAAGGAATTAAAGTTGAACCAAGCTAGTTCTCTCCCTGCCATTTTTATGGTGGGCAAGAAATGGAAATAGCCGCCACTACTGTGTGCCTTGGTAAAGGGTTTTACTGGGAAATGAACCTGCCTATCCCCTGGGCTCCAGGGAATACACACTAACCACCTGAACTTCCCTCCTGATCTAATTTCATGTTCTGATTCAATCTATGGGCTTCTGAGCAATAATACTATTACTGTCTCGCATCCATGCAAACCTATCACCTAAAGAGTATCTCTGTAAATTGTGATATCTAGTACCTAGTTAACAATAGGAGATAGGAATATCATAAAGAACTCAGTTCCGGGGGGGCGGCGGCCCGCGGGTGGGGCGGTTGGGGCCCGGGCGGGGCCCCCGGCCCCCGTTCTTCCCCCCCGGCCGCCAGGAGTAATTCCTGAGTAGGAGCGGAGGGAACTTGCGTGTACCAAAAAAAAAAAAAAAGAATCAGTTCAATCTGACTCATTCAAAATTTTTACTAAAATTTGTGAATTTCTGAAGAGGAAACCCAAAAAGGTTCTTTACATTTCCCCAGAACTGTACACCATGTCTATCTTTTATTATCAGGAAAAGTCACGCATTTGCTTCATTGCTTTTGTACCTCTAAATCCATTGGTAGGGCCCCTGTATCCATTCATCAAGCCTCTAGCACCACGAGAGCCTCCACGAGACACACCACGACTGTTGTAATAGGGTTGGCTGCTCCGCGGAAATCCAGTGTTTTGCTGTGGGGGCTGCTGGTGGTTACCAGGCACTTGATGGGGCTGGTCCTGAGAACCATGGTAGGTGCCGACCACTAAGTAAAAAGAGAAGAAAAACGTCAAGTGAATGGACACGACACTCTTTTCTCCCATGTCCTTTAGGTTCAAAAACTTTATACAGGGGCCAGTAATAGCCCAGCAGGTAGGGCGTTTGCCTAGCACAGCCTGGGTTTGATCTCCGGCATCCCATAAGGTTCCCCAGGCACCACTAGAAGTTATTCCTGAGTGTAGAGCCAGAAATAAACCCTGAACATTGCTAGGTGTGGCCAAAAAAAAAAAAAAAAAAAAAAAAAGGGGGAAAAAGAAAACACCTATTTATACGACCAAGCTTATAATGTAATTTTATGTTAAGTAAATTTTCCTGGTAATAGTGAAGGGAAAATAAACACTAAGTTCCTGGATTTCTCCTACCTATATATTTGGGGAAAGAGAATAAAATTCTCCAATAATTACGAAACTTTGAAAGGTCACATCTGTGTAAAAGTATATAATTTAATCCTTTGCAAATGATTAAAAGGGCTTTAATATTAAATATAAGAGACCACCTGCCTGTGTGGGGCTGGAGTAATAGTACAGCAGGGAGGGTGTTTGCCTTGCACGTGGCAGTCCTGGATTCAATCCCTGAGATCCCATATGGTCCCCTGAGCATAGCCAGGAGTAATTCCTAAGTGCAGAGAGTCAGAAGTAACCACTGAACACTGCCAGATGTAACCCGAAAAGGGGGGAAAGGGGGCCACCTGCTATCAGCAGGAGCACCACAATTCAAAGATTTAGTCAAACACATACAATTACCAATCTGTATCATTTAATTCTTTGTTTCTATTACAAGAAACACCCTTGGGGACAGTGGATAGTAGTGGATAAAGAAGTTTGCCTTGCGTACTGACAACCCAGAATCGATCCCAGCTCCCTATATGAATTTATGAGGGAAGAGCAGGGTATAAGCCACAAGGAGTGATCCCCAGCCCAGATTAAGGAAGCCCTAACCACAACGTGGCAAAAATACTCTTATTTATACAAGTTTTTTTTTTAAGTTACCTTGATGGAAAACAAAACCAAGCTTTTCTACAGCTAAACAACAGAGTACAATACCTAATCAAGTTACAACATATTTGCACTAAATTATCACTTGTCTTCCCGTTGATCATCGATTTGCTCGAGCGGGCACCAGTAACATCTCCATATGTCCTGTCACATGCTAGTGTAGCCCAAGGGCATCTGCTAGCTCCAGGAACATAAAGAGCCTCAATCCATTCCATCAGATCATGGGAATGAGGTCTAGAACTGTTACTGGTATTTGGCATATCAAACTAAACATACTGAAATCAAAGTTCAAGACAGTTTACATTACACATCCCAGATCTTCCAAGGTAAGGACGCCAAGCCTAGCAACTTTTGAATACTGATAAGTTACTTTCCATCACCCAAATTCAAAGGAGAGTTTAAAAACAAAACAAAACCTTAGGTGTTAAAGTATCTTTGGGAGTAAGAACATTCAAATAAAGGGGTGGAGGGAGTAAAACAAAAGGCCAAGTCCCAGGAACAGATACTATTTTGCAACACAAATGCTAGAGACTAAGGAAGGGAAGGGCCTATGAATCTTTTTCTGAAGTATGCAATGAACAAATAACACTTTTCACACAATGATTGCTTTATACATTTTTATCACAATTTTATCAAGTATAGGTAACATTTTCTATCTAAATATGTATTTATATGCATTTACAAAATAAAAGAACTGAATTTTCAACTCACTTTTTAATCAATAAGAATTTTATTACTCCTGGTCATATATCACTGCAAGAAACTCATAGCAAAACAATTAAAATGTGATCTTTATTTTAAAAATACCAGAATTCCTAGAGTGTTTTTTAATACATAAACTCTAATCCATTAAACAAAAAAACAGCCAGGAAGCCTGAGCAAAGGCTCTTTGTCACGTTAGTCCTAATTACATTGATAGTAACTCCAAAACAAGAACAGAAACAAAAACATTTCAATCCAATAAATACCTAACTGTCCTCAATATGCCAGGGAGTTTTACACAGCGATGTGTCAGGTCTCAACCCGTATATGCCTGCTACCCGACATGGAGGCTTTACGCTGTCTGTGTTTCCGGCCACATCTGGCGGTGCTTGGCCAGGCCCTGAGAGGCTGGGGATGGAACTCAGGTTAGCGGAGTGCGAGGGAAATGCCCTATCTGCTGTACTATTGCTCTGCCCCCCTAGAGCTTTAAGAATGAGAAATAAATGAATGAATAGAAGTAAAAACATCAATATATACCAGATAATTAAAAGATGAGAGGGGAAAAAGGGAAAATAAGCCAGTAAAAAAGAAAGCACCATACTGACAGAGTAATGAAAGGCTATTTTTTTTTTTTTTTTGCTTTTTTGGGTCACACCCGGCAATGCTCAGGGGTTTCTCCTGGCTCTGTACTCAGGAATTACTCCTGGTGGTGCTCGGGGGACCATATGGGATGCCGGGATCGAACCCAGGCCAGCATAGGCCGGCCGCGTACAAGGCAAACGCCCTACCCGCTGGGCTATCTCTCCGGCCCGGCTATGATTCTTTAATGTGGTGATATCTGAGCACATGACAAGAAAGTCAAAAGTGAAGTTTGCAACCATAAGTGGAAAAGTTTCAAATATTAAATAAATAAATGAATGAATGAATGCTTAAGAGAACACAGACCTTGCTGTGTTTGTGGCAGGAATGGGAATATAAAGAGATTTAAAAGACAGGATCACGCGCTGGATCAATAGTACAGCAGGTAGGTATCCCAAATGGTACCCGAAAGCACTGCCAGAAGTAATTCGTGAACATTGTTGGGTGTGGCCCAACAAGATTTCTTTTCTTATTTTTCTTTTTTTTTTTTTTTTTTGCTTTTTGGGTCACACCCGGCGATGCTCAGGGGTTACTCCTGGCTCTGTACTCAGGAATCACTCCTGGCAGTGCTTGGGGACCATATGGGATGCCGGGGATCAAACCCGGGCTGGCACAGGCTGGCTGCGTTTAAAGCAAACGCCCTACCCGCTGGGCTATCGCTCCGGCCCCCAAGATTTCTTTTTAATTTTAAAATGAGTTCTACAACACAGATCACACAAAGGCCTATACTGATCTTAGAGAACTTTACCACACTGATGTCAGTACACTGAGTTGAGAACAGAATGAGCTATAAAATATTAAAATCAAGGAAAACTGCAGAAGACCAGGTAAAGGATGATGGTTGCCCGGATTACAAAGGAGATGGTTTATTTTTATTTATATAAATTGTAACATAACTGAAAAGTTATATACAGCGCAAATACTTCATAGTTAATTTTTAAAGTCAAATGGATGTAACAATACAATTTGAAATCATTTAGCACAAAGGGCAAAACTAAGGAAAATTTTTACTACAGGGGCCTGTGGTCTATGGGCCACAAATCTATAACCAGTAGGCTCCGGCGATGGAGCCTAGCGGACGGGCTGGACCATGTGCTGCTAGGAAGGAAAGCAGGGTATATGCTCTAGCACTGGAGCTATTTACCAAGTAATTTTAATTCCATTACAATCATCTGAAATAATGGTAAAGTAACATGAATGTCAGCAAAACGAGCACTATTTACTTGTGAGTTGTAGCAATAAAATGCCACTTTTATGATTTAGATGCTAAGCATAAGTGAAATTTTCAATCAATTTCAATTCCAGCTCTACAGATTAGAGATTGAGCTAATGATTGAGTACTCAAAAAGCTGTAATACTGATCCAGGCCAGGAGTAACTGGACAACTAAAATACTCAGTTATTTAAAACCAGCCTGAAAGTTATTAATGCCTATGATTTTAGCAGGGCGTATAGTTGGAATAAAATTAAACACCTATGGGTTAAGGCGCTGGAGAGAAAGCACAATTGTGACCCCAGTTCAATCCTAGTCATCCCATATGGTCCTGGAGTAATTCCTGGGTACAGAGCCAGGAGCAACCCCAGCATAACTGGATGTGACCAAATAACTAAAAGAAAATAAACAAACAAATAAATAAGAACCTAGGGATTAAAAAAACTAAAGACCCAAAGGTAACAGATCTCTAACCTCTCACCAGAGCTGGAGCGACAGCACAGCGGGTAGGGCGTTACCTTGCATGCGGCCAACATGGGTTCGATCCCTGACATCCCATATGGTCCCCAACCACTGCCAGGAGTAATTCCTGAGGATAGATCCAGGAGTAACTCCCTGAGCATTTCTGGGTGTGACCCAAAAAGGGAAAAAAAAAAAAAAAAAAAAAAACCCAAACCCTAACCTATCAATAAAGGATTTTTTCCTAAACAAGAATTTTGCTTCAACCTACCCACCTATTTTCGTATACATGTGGTTAACAAGTTTTACTAGTTAACAAGTTTTACTAGTTAACACAATGACAAGCAAAAGCCTTAACTACCTGCTAGTGGCCCATTCCAACTACCTGCTAGTGGCCCATTCCAACAGGTTTAAAATCACTTCACAAATGTAAAGGTGATCATAATTCACTGAAGCCAAAGAGGATCATTATGAAACTCGGTGACCAAAGGAAAACAAGTTATTAACATCTCCAACAATTACAAATAAAATGCATAACACTAACACACAATAAACAATTAAACGTCCTACAACTGGAAACAAAAACTTGTCAGCCACCACTTAAATCTCAAGTACTTATGACAATGTCAATAGCAAATGGAAACCGATTAGCTAAGAAAGTGGCCCATGTTTTCTTTCTTACCTGTTTGAAGCTGTTCCTGTTGAAGCTCTGTCTGCTCTACCTGGTGAGGCTGACTGGAAAAGCTCTGATTATAGCTAGCCTGGTACTGGTTTTGCTGTTTTAATGTTTCTGGTTCATTAACAGGAGGAACTGGTGCATTCATATTGAATACCTGGAAGCAATAACAAATGATTTATGCCTTTATGACAATTACCATATTTTTAACATGGCAATGTAGGGGTTTTTTTAATGTAGTTTGGGGGCTGTACCCAGCAATGCTTGAGATAATGTAGTACCAGGGATCAAACCCCAGGCCTCTAGCATGGAATTTGATTTCCTGGCCCACCAATCTAGGTTTTAACACAAAAGCCTTAGACCGTCTCAAACACAATCATTCCTAAATATGTTCATCGTGAGAAAAAAACTCCCGAGGGGAAAAAAAAAAGGCACAGCCAAGAATAATTGCTGAGTGCAGAGTCAGGAATAACCTGAGTATCACTGGGTGTGACCCAAAAGGCGCCCCTCCCCAGAAAAAAACGGGGGAAATGGGGGAAAACATCTGGGGGCCTTCCGCATGCAAAGCATGCACACAGCCGAAGGCGCCGCCAACCCCAAAATTTTACATAATTAACCCTATGAACTTCCTTATGATCTATTATAACTGTATTAGATCAACTACAGTATTTCCATCTTGTTCTTAGAAATTCAGTTTAAAAACGCTTATGAAATAATCAGAGAAACCGAAAATTTAAAATATTTCAGTACATGAATTTATGCAAATATGATAAATTACCTATTACATCAAAGAGTTTATTTTTTTTCTTTTTTTTGCTTTTAGGGAAGGAGTTGATTTAAATGGCATTACTGTTTGCTATTCGGGATTATCAATCACAAAACAAGGCAAAGCTTTAAAAATGTATGTTATAAAAAATGTATTTCTGCACATAAGGAAAATCAGTTCATGGTCAAATAAATATATCCCTGTTAGGATGCATGCAGCTGACTTAACTGCAAAGTTAAATTAAGACGTTTTGCTGACAGCTGGAGAGAAAGAACACTTGCCTTACAAGTGGACACTGTCCAATTCCCAATTAGTCTCCCTAGCCTACCAGGAGCAAGCAAGGAGCATGGCCGGGAACGTCTCCACCCACTCTGCTGAGACTCTGGCCCCATGACATGAATACACAAGGCACTAAATTGTCCTTGAAGCGATCTGATTACCGTTTGCATGGACTGGAATGGAGCTGCATTTACATTGATTCCACTGCTATGTAAAGGTTTGCTTGTTCCAGCCTGGAACACCTGAGGCTGAGAGGCGGCAGGAAGGGATGAGGATGCTGTAGTCTGGTCTGTATTCAAAGAGATTGTTGCCTAACAAAGTGAAAAGAGTCACTTTAATGTTCAGGAGAACTTAATCCACTCCATTAGCAAATTCAACTATTTCCAGAAAGTAAAAATACTGAGTACACATATCAGGGCTAAGTGTCAGCCAATGAGCAGAAATTCATCACTGGCCAGTTCATGAATAAATGCGGCACCAAGCTTATCTGTGATTTGGTAGCGAAACTTGCCTGAATCTGGTCAATAGGTTCCTTCTGTGGTCGTTGCTCCGTAGCGTGAGAAGGCTGGTACAGGGGCTGGGATGCTGTATAGCCCTCACTGGTGGATGAAACCAAAGGAACCTACAGAGAGGACATCAAAACCTTAGGACTATGAACCCCAATAAAAACAGGAATAAGAAACAAACAGATCAAATGTAGCTTTTTGTATATGTAGGAGCCCTCAGGTTTGCCCGAAGAGCACTGTGAGGAGAACCACAGATACCAGGGAGGAAATTCAATACTTGGAAACTGTTTCCTTCAGAGCCCAAGAGAGAGCACTGTCTGGGTGCCAGATCGTTTCCAGTCTGTCCACAGTGACCGCTGAGAACAGTGTCGTTATAAACAAGGGGCGGGGGACAGGGCCAGCACAGCCAATTCAGAACTCAAGTTTTACCTCCCTCTCCCAGGCTCACAGCAAATCTTTACAAAACCAGAATCAATCTGGGGGCCGGAGCGATAGTACAGTGGGAGGGCGTTTGCCTTGCATGCAGCCGACCTGGGTTCGATCCCCTGGCATCCCTGAGCACTGCAAGGAGTAATTCCTGAGCAAAGAGCCAGGAGTAATCCCCGAGTGTCACCAAAAGAAAAAAAAAAACACCACAATCAATCTACAGACACTATCCTAGCCCTTTAAAAAAAAAAAAAAAAAGCAAACCTCTTCAGTAAAAGACAAAAAGAGAGCAAGGGATATACGCACCCCCCCAAAAAAAAGCTTCTGCAAGGGAAAATGGACAGGAAGGAAGAAACATTCATCCAGATGCCTTTGCTAAAAAATAAAACCCACCATGTGGCAGGCTGTACAGTGCGGAAGATTGAGGTGCAGAAAGTACAGAGCAGGGGCGCCCAGTCTAACTATATCCGGCGTCCCAGTCTAACTATCGTAATGAGAAACAGGGAAACTACTGGGGATGTCCAGGTGAGCTTGCTGCTCTCTTGGAGCTCTCACAACTTTGTTGATAAGAAGTGCTGGTAGGTGACAAGTTGAAGCTCGCTGGGGCACAGTTAACAGCCCAGGACAAATAAGGCAGCTCTACCCACCCCAGCAATTGCCATTACTAGCTAGGAGCTAATAGACCAATCTCAAAGCGGTTTCTTCTTAGCAGAAGATCGGCAGCTGTGGGCCAAATCTGACTGCTAGCTGGCCAGCTGCACCCCTTTAGACAGAAAGCCTAAAAGCAGACAAAGCGTACTGTGACCCAGAGACCCCACCGTTCCCTGCCAGTCCACACTGCCATCAGGGGACTGGAGCCCCAGTTACTCTCGAATTGTAATGCCCACCACACCTCCTTTCCTCAGCCACGGCCCAAATGTAGGACACTACGAACACCCAGTGGGCTTCTAAATACCAGCAACCATGGACCTGGGCAACAACAGTCACTGACCACACACTCAAACTTGTCCCACCAAGTACTCAAAATCTTTTTTTTTCCCTGTTTGGGTCACACCCTGTGATGGTTAGGGGTTACTCCTGGCTCGAGGGACCATATGAGATGCCGGGAGCGAACCCAGACAGACCACAAACAAGGCAAATGCTCTACCTGCTGTGCTCCAGCCCCAGTACTCACAATCTTAAAGCCCGGTTTTCCAGGCTTACACAGACATAGGCATCCCTGTCCCATGAACATCCATAAACTCAAGATAACCGGAAAGAATCTGAATCCAACAAAGCTACAAGCTGCAACAGTGTTGGGGTCCGGAAAGATGGCACAGGGTTTGCACCACACGGAGCCACAATGGTCCTCCCCAGCACCACTTACGGTACCTGGGCACTCCAACACCCAAGATCTCACTGAAATGAAATGGAGAGAACTTCAACACATTCAAGTCTGAGAACAATTAGAAATGAAATTACAAAGCCAAAAAAAAGCAGAGCCAATGAGTAAAATACAAAGTCTTTTTTTTTTGCTTTTTGGGTCACACCTGGCTCTGCTCAGGGACCATATGGGATGCCGGGACTGAACCTGGATCGGCCGCGTACAAGGCAAACACCCTACCCACTGTGCTGTCACTCCAGCCTCCCAAAAAGGGGTCTTAACAGCATAACAACAGCAGGGAAACATCAGTGAGCTAGAAGTAAAATAGTAAGAAACGACAGTCAAAACATTAAAAATCATAAAGGTAACATCAAGAGCTATCTGAGACAACATACGTGACAAATGGGGTCCAGGGAAAGAAAGGGAGCAGAGTCTGAATAAGCTGAGGAACTGTCCTATTACCCAAGATATTTGGACCCAAGATGTGCAAGTTTCATGCAAATAAAGCCAAGAAGTGATGGCAAAGGGGTGAGGCAGTTGCCCGACACGGATAACCCAGATCTGATCACTCAGGCCCTATGAGCAGCACCAGCGGCAAACAGCAAGCACAGATCTGAGGGAAGACGGAGAACCACCAGGTAATGTATGTCCAAAACTGAAAACCTCAAATGCACACAAATGTCATTAAATGGCAAAAGTCAAAGATAGAACATATACTAAGAGCAACAAGAGAAAAAGGTCACATAGAAAATTTGTTTCTGGGGCCGGTGCGATAGCCCAGCGGTAGAGCGTTTGCCTTGCACACGGCCGGCCTGTGCTGGCCTGGGTTCAATCCCCGGCATCCCATATGGTCCCCCGAGCACCGCCAGGAGTGATTCCTGAGTGCAGAGCCAGGAGTAACCCCTGAGCATCGCCGGGTGTGACCCAAAAAGAAAAAAAAAAAAAAAAGAAAGAAAGAAAGAAAATTTGTTTCTGCCTATCACTGGGAGGTTTTACTAGAACTCCCAACAAGTATAATTAGGACACCCAGTTAAAATGAAAGAATGTTTCTCATCACCCACACTTGCTACAATCTAACTAATGGAGTACTACGAATTTCCTACTGCAGAACCTTCACTTCCAGCTCAACTGACTTGTTTAAATTTTGTACAAGTGAGTTTACTCAGCGTGAGTACAAAGACAGTACAAGTTTATTTCACCACAAAAGTGATGCTCAGTGGTGCATTCAGTTTAAATACAAATTCCTGAGGATGAAGCAATAGCACAGCAGGAAAGGGCTTTGCCTCACACTCGGCCAACCCGATTCGATCCCTGATATTCCATATGGTCTGCCTAGCACTGCAAGGAGTAATTCCGAGTGTGGAGCCAGGAGTAAGTCCTGAGCATTGCCTGGTATGGTCCAAAACAGCCAGCAAACAAAAGGCCCTTATAAGAACTATCAAACCATAATGAGCCCATCTCCTACATCACAACATACTCCATTCACCATTTGTTCAAAGCTCCTCAACCACATTAGCCTTCAAACATTCAAAAATAAGTTTCCCTTCATGATCTTTTGGATTGATTATTGCAGCCTAATACTTCTCCGAGCTCTTCATTGATATGGTATTCACTTTCACTAAATTATAATATGTCCCGTGATTTTTTGTTTGGGGGAAGGGTGGGGAGGAGGAACCACAGCTGGCTGTGCTCAAGGGGTTACTCCTGTTGTGGTGTTCAAGGAACCATATGTGACGCAGGGGACTGAACCCAGTCAGTAGCATGCAACGCAAGTACCCCCAAGAAATATTTTAAGGAAATAAATGGAAATTAAAAGCTGGCACTAATAAAGATAGTAGAGCAAACAGGTCCCTGCCTTGGATGCAGCCACGGCGGTGCTACGCTTCATCTCCAAACCCCTCAAGAGTGATCCCTGGGCACAAATACAAGCCAAGCTAATTGCTACAAGCACTGAAACTTTTGGCAACAAATTAAGACTGACATTCACAAACAAATAGCGAAGTGCCCCAAAAGTTCATTTAAAAAAGGACCCGGAGGCGGAAACAGCGGTGCCATGGGGAGGACATTTGCCTTGCATATGACTAGCAGTGGAGCACCACAACAAGTAATTCCTGAGTGCAAGGCTAGGCATAAGCCCTGAGCATAGTCGGTGTGACCCCGAAAGTAGACAGATAGATTAGCTAAATGAATGACTGAATGGATTTTGGGGATGAAAAGGAAAACAGACCTGACAAGGGCCACGGACAAGGCTCAGTGTAGAGCACTTCTGTCTTGTGTCTGAGGTCCTGGTGTTTATCTCCAACACCATATAGCGCATGTACACCTACGTGTACACACACACACACACACACACACACACACACACACCCAAACCCTAAGAATAGGTTACAACAATAGTAGGGTAGGGTATCTGCTTTCAACTTGGCTAACCCTAATTCAATCCCAGGCAACCATACAGTTAGTCCCAGGTCCTGCATGATGGATTGACTCCAGGAGTAGGCCCCGAGCAGTCAGGTGTATCCTCCCCACATTAGGAAAACTAAAGACCTGGACCCTCCCCCAAAAAAAAAAAAAAAATCACTCTTACTTACCTGTGTTGCTTCTGGTTGTACAGGAACTTGACTGGTCTGAGCAAGTCTAGATTCAGAATGAACTGTAACAGACCAAAAACAAAAGGATACTGTTATCCAAATTTAAATTCCTTCTAGGAGTCTTACTTTTACTTGGTGACAAGTCTTTTTTTTCCTGCGCTTTTTGGGTCACATCCGTCAATACTCAGGGGTTACTCCTAGCTCTGCTCTCAGAAATTACTCCTGGCAGTGCAACCATATGGGATGCCTGGGATCGAATCTGGGTTGGCCATGTGCAAGGCCTTACCCACTGGGCTCTCCCTCTGGCCCCTCAAGGCATATATCTAAAGGCTAACTGAATGGTTCCCTTTCACAAAAGTAATTCACAAAAGAAAAAAAAAATAGTAATATGAGTATTTTTCTTCAGGGGTTGTAGTTATCTATTCATAAACTGATGTCAGACTATTTTGCCAAGATAAAATGTTAATCCACATATTACGGAAGAGGTTTAATAGAATGCCAGTGTAACAAAACTGTAAGATTCAGAATAGTCTATCAGGCGCAGTGCCTGCCTTGCAAGCCAGGTTCGATACCCTGCACTCCAAAGGGTCCCCAATCTGTACCGGAAGCCCTAAATGCAGAACCAGAAGTAAGCCAATCACAGGTAGGTGTGGCTCAGAAACAAAGACAAAACCGTTAAGAGTCAGTACTAGTCTATGTCCCAAAAATGTAATTAAATTTTATTTACAACGAGCTTGCTACGGGGACAGAGTGGGCTGTGCAGGAACCCGGGGCACGGTGGCAGAATTCTGACAGGGGTGGCAGGTGTTGCTTTAGACTTTCAGCACCGTGAGCCTGAAACGACTAGCAGTACTGTAAGTCACAATGCCGAACTAGACCTTTTTTTTAACTAGACCCTTTAAAACCAGTGACTATAGAAACAAAAAAAAATTACAGATTAAGTTCACTTGATCACTTGAATCCCGTTATTCATCAATTTGCTCGAGCGGGCGTCAGTAACATTTCCATTGGACCCTATCACGTGCCAATGTAGCCCAGTGGCATCTGGTTGATTCAGGAATATGAAGAGCCTCAAACCGTTCCTTCAGGGTCTTGACAAGACAGATTAAGTTACTTATCCAAAATTTTACAATGCTTCATCATCAGCTTTTCACATAATTTCAAATTCCCCCAAAAAAACAGGGAAGAAAAAACAGTACAACAGGCAGTATCTGCCCTGCTCAGAGGGGACCTGGGTTCTACACACAGCACCACATATGGTTCCCAACCCTGCGAGGGGTGATCACTGAGCTCAAAGCCAGGAGTAAACCCTGCACCCCACTAGGTGTGGCCCAAAATCTGTAACACATTCCTGGTGTAGACCTGCAGTTAATCTCTAGTACCACGTAGTTCCTTAAGACCTTGGGATGTAGACCTGGCGGGCCCAGCAGCGGTGGACCTGAGCAGCCTAAACACAGGGGTCCATGAGCAGGGCTAGGATGTTCCTCCAGTTGAAAAAGCTCTCCCCACAGCACCAACAGAAAGGCAGACCTAACAAACAGGACTGCTAAGAACACAAGAGCACTGCTGCTAAGACGCTTGGCTTACACGAGACGGTGCAGCGCTCGACCCCCCAGCACCATATATGGGTCCCTGAGCCCTGCCAGAGTGAAACCTGAGTACTAGCTCGGGGACAGTATCACCGGAAGTTTCTTCCCACCCTCACATAAAAATAATCCATTTTGGGGTCCAGAGTGATAGTCCAGCAAGTAGGGCATTTGTCTTGCACACAGCCGACCCAGGTTCGATCCCTGGCATCCCATATGGTCCCCTGAGCACTGTCAGGAGTAAATTCTGAGTGCAGAACCAGGAGTAACCCCTGAGCATCGCTGGGTGTGACCCAAAAAAGAAAAAAGTGTGGTTTTTGACAACATCAAGTCGTATTCAAGGCTTTCTCCTGGCTCTGCACTCAGGGGAAACTGGTGATGGGACTTGGGACTATTATTTTTTGGGGACATGGACCTGCAAAGTGATTCCAAGAATCAAACCCAGGCTGGGCAAGAGCAAAGCAAGCACCCTACCCTCCCTATCATCGCTCTGGCCCTGCCCTAGAAAACTGTTTCTATAAATTACAATGTGGGCAAATCTAGAGTACATACTGTAGAAAATATTGAAGTGGCTGCATGGAACCAAAACAGAAGGTAAATAAAGATGAAAAAAGATCACAAGTAGCTTCTGGGTAACTGGTAATTTCTCATGTCTGGGGACTGGTGCGTTCAGTTTGTGAGAAGCAAACTAGACTGGCACTGCATTGTTTTGTTGTTTGTTCATTTGTTTTTGGGTCACAAACGTAGCAATGCTCAGGGCTAACTACTGCCTCTGTAGTCGAGTCAATTCAAGCAGAGCTCAGGGGGCCACATGGGGATGCTGAGTCAAAACTGGTTTGACTGCTTGCAAACATCCTGTCCCGCTGTATCTCAGGCTTTCACTGTACTTCTTTATTTATATGCATCAATTTCCCCCAAAATTATAATAGGATAAAATTTTTCACAAATGTTATAAAACCTAAGTGTTGTCCTATGCTTTTTGTCATATAAAATATGCCATTATTTGGGGTAGTTAAAACAGGCATAAGGTAAATGACTAGCAGATGGCCAGCAACAGAAGGCAGCTATCTTTACCAACACGACTAACAGAGCCAATTGAGTCCAGCCCTGGACTTAAGTGCATGCATTCTAAGGTGCTGTTACTCCTGGTCAGAACTGGAAGTAGCCCCTGAGCCGGACATGGTCACCCCCGTCCCCCTACCCTCCCCCCAAAAAAAAAAAACATCACTGAAGCATCTGACTTCTGGAACTGCACAGTACCTGTATGGGAACACCTCAATGTAGCCCTATGTTGTGTGTATGTGTCTGCCTGTCTGACTGTCCGTCTGTGTGCATGCGTCTCCATTACAAACCTGGAGGGCAAACCAGCTGGGGCATATCCATATTTTGTGTTGGATTCATAGGTTGTGCAGATACAATTGCAGGATCAAGTGTCTGGTTTTCAAAATCCAGCATTGAATCCTACAATGAAGATATGAGATTTAAATAATGTAAACACTTGAAACTTCTTTTACAGGGCGTAATAGCTAAACCCACACTTACCTGTATGAAATTATAGGGCCCTTGCATTTGTGCCATGAGATCCTGTACTCGCTGCCTTCTCACAAGGGGATCTGCCTGAGCCACTGGAGCCAAAGAATGGGGTTCTGGTACTGAAGGAGATGCAGCCTGAGGTTGCTGCTGGAGTGAATTTACCACCTAAGTTGAGTAGGAGAAATGGGACGGAGAGATGGGTGGATGTAGAGAAGGAAAATATTCAACTATTCATTCTTCTTGTATCACTTGTCTTCCCGTTGTTCATTTGCTCGACCATCACGATTTGACCCCACCCATACAGTAAACATAATAGGCTACTTAATGTAATTTATCAAAATGGGCGCAAATATGACATGAAATTCAGAACACTGTAAGATGCCATCAGTGGGCTGCACAGCTCACAACAGGTGGGCCATATAGGAGGCCTAAATTCATTCCTAACAGCGAACAGCTACTCCCACCCAAGCACAGCGAGAGTTGACCTGCACATTGCAACCTGTAAAAACCCACCCAGCGAAAAAGGACTGTATGCCTAGCACTCTTCTGTTCCAAAAGGTCATGACACAGTACTGCACCTAAGATACTTTCTGCCATGTTTTGCTCAAACGGTTATGCTTCTTATTTAAAAATCTCTGTATCTATTCTAGCACCTAATTTCCAGCTCAAGAAATTCTATTAATGGGGTCAGATCGATAGCACAGTAGGTAGGGCATTTGCCTTGCATGCGGCCTACCCGGGTTCGAACCCTGGCATCCCATTATGGTCCCCTGAGCTCCGCCAGGAAGTAATTCCCAAATTGAGAGCCAGGAATAACCCCTGAACTTTACTGGGTGTGACCCAAAAAAACAATCAAAAAAACACCAAAAAAAAAAAAAATGCTATTATTAATCATACTTCAAAGGTTCCTACCATTTCATATTCTACAAATACCATAAAATTAAAATCAATCACCCTGTCTAAACTGATACAAAGTCAAAGCTTTCACTACATTTTCTTCTAGCTTTAATAACTTCTGATTAATTTTTCAATATTCCCTGACCCGGCGGGCTTATTAGGTGCTTAGGCCTAGTGACAAAATGCTGCGCAGGCACACTGGTACTGGAGACCACAGGCGACACCAGCACTGCTCCACAAACTCGGAGACCTGTACATGCT
Source organism: Cryptotis parvus (assembly GCA_021461705.1). Classification (NCBI taxonomy): domain Eukaryota; kingdom Metazoa; phylum Chordata; class Mammalia; order Eulipotyphla; family Soricidae; genus Cryptotis; species Cryptotis parvus. Next base: position 37,699 of record JAJIBD010032997.1, on the reverse strand, counting down.
GCCATCCCGTAAGCTACCTTACCACAAGCAATTAAATCAGAAAGATGAACTGATCTACATCAGGCATCACTAAAAGAGCCTGTGAGATAGTACAGCAGATAGTTTGCCTGGCACAAAGCCAAGCCGGGTTCAATTCCCCCACATTCCATAGAGATCCCTGAACCCACCAGGAGTGATCCCTAAGCACAGAGTCAGGAGTAAGCCCTGAGCACCACCAACTGTGGCTCCAAAACAAAGCAAACTAAGTTCCTAGAATTCCATCTGGATAACTTTCATGAAGACCCACCTGTTAGATACAAAGAACACTAACGGGTACATTGAAAGCACACACAGTAATGTCCTTTCTCTCTGATTAAATGCGAAGTTCTTAACCACTAATAGTGTATGCTACTTCCAACCTTCTACCACGAAACTCCAAATTTTCATTCTAATGTTCAATACAAAGTACTAATTCATTTACATAACTGCACCCGCTAATACATTATTACCTATATACCTTAAACATTACATCCAATCTTCTTGGGGCACAACAGATTTGCCTGCTCTTACATAAACCACCACTATACTGTTCCCCATCAGTTTATCTTCATACTTAAGAGGACTAAGGTACCGCTGCAATTATAATTTTGGACACTGAGAGCAATTCTAAAGGGGGGCAAGGAGAGATTTGAAAATGCTATTCACGGCTTAAAGTTCGTTTCTAAACATTATAAAATGGGGGAGCCTCCTCACTTTGCGGGGGAGTCCCAGTTACTCTAAGTTGTGCTCCATCGCAGTGTGGGCATGACAGTTCCATTCTCAGCGCAGTGGCGCGATGCTGCGCATACCAGGGTAGCCCCAGCAATGCTCAGGAAAACTCAGGGCTGGCAATCTAACTCAGACCCCTTTTTATGTTTTGCTTTTTGGGTCACACATGGAATGCTCAGGGGATACTGCTGGATCTGCACTCAGGAATTATTCCTAGTGGTGCTTGGGGAACCATACGGGATGCTGGGGATCGAACACAGATCAACTGTTTTCAAGGAAAACGTCTTCTCCACTGTACTGATTCTAGCTCTGAACTCAGACCTTCCTCTCCCCGGAGCTATCTATTTCCCAGCACCTCCTGCACTTACTTCTAATCTATGAATATACATAGAAAATGCATGGAAGTGAGAAGAAACTCTAGCACCAAATTAGTAGAACAAGCTGTTTATTTATCTTTTAGATGAACAAGGAAGCAACTTAAAGCTCTTTTGATAAACAAATTTTTAGTATTTGACTTATAAGGTCATAATGGCAGTTGCTAAAGTAATTTAGAACCTGATAATCAGAAAATATTAGGATGAAACACTAAGATGCCAACATACTTGGAAGGTGTTTCTAACATCAAGTCACGTGGGAAGCACCGCAGACTTTTACTGAGAGCAGCCTAATACCAATAGATGTAATTATCTTATTTTAATAGACGGATTAATCCAACATTGATTTTTGATGTGATCAGCAAAAGCACTGGTTCTATCAAACACCCAGCAATAAACAATCACCTATTAACTATAACTTATGTATTAATAAAAAAAAAGTATCATCACTCAGTACACTTATGGAGTCTTAAGAACTGCAATCTAAGACAAGCCATCAACCTGACATCAGTGAGCTCTTACCTCGACTGTTTCCACTGTCCACTCATCTACCTGCTCCTTTTCACCACTGCTGAACTGCGTTTCTGCCATGAATTGTCTATTTACATACTGCAAAGCAAAGTAAACGTTTGAGACTTCCTTTTCTAGGCCAAGGGGGAAAGGAAAGAAGCAGCAGAAAGAAATTTACCTCCGTTGATTCGACTTCATTTTGTTCAGGGTACTCTTCTGCTGGCTCAGGTTCTAAAGGTTGAAGAAACATACAGGAGATATAAAGAGATCCTAACAGTTTAAACTACAAGTAAAATGTTTAATGCTTATCTGACTTATTAAATTTTTACATTTTGCCATTTTTACAATTTACTTGGAAACATTTTATTAATCTCACTATTAGAAGGGCCAGGAATGTGGCTCAGTGGTAATGCGGATTGTCTTACATGCATTCAAAACAGATTTAATCCCAGATAGTGAAGGGGGTGGGGTAGACAGTGTTTACTTATTACCCTCAACAGTAGTTATTCAGAATCACATAAAACACCAGTAAATAGCTAGATTAAACCTTTCATCTTTGAAACAGCTTTACAGCAAGCAGACTGAAATAATTATTTCATGGCATGAAGATAATTAAAAGGGGCTGGAGTGCATGCTGGAGCTCTGCGTTTCAGCACAAGCACTGCAAAGGGGTCCAGAGCAAACCAGGCACAGCCCCCCACCCCCCAAAAACCACTGTCCCGGCCAGAGCAATTGTACAGCAGGGAGGGCGTTTGCCTTACACGTGGCTGACCTAGGTTCCATCCCCAGCATCCAATATGGTCCCCCAAGCACTGCCAGGAGTGATTCCTGAGTGCAGAGCCAGGAGTAACACTGAGTGTGACCAAAAAAAAAAAAAAAAAAAAAAAAAAAATTGGGTATAGTGTTTGCCTTGCACAAGGCATAACTAGGTTCGATTTCCAGCATCTCATGGTCCCAGAGCATCACCAGGATTAACTCCTGAGCATGAAGACAGGAGTAAACCCTGAGCACCACGAGGTATGACCCTAAAACCGAAAACTTATAAATCATCACCTGAAAACTACCACATCCCTCCAGGGTCAGAGACCTCGCTTAGTGGCACAGTGCATGTATGTGAGGTTTTGGCTATAATCATCACCATAGGAAACAAAACACGTGCACACACACACTAGAAAAGGGGGGAAAATAACTTTTAAGAAATTAAACCAAGTAGACATCAGGTGTCTGAACACATGCTTCCTAGGAGGGACCTGGAGGGATCTCATCCCCAACACAGCAAAATCAAACAATAACCACCACCTAAAGCCATCCATCCATGTAACTACTCACCAGCTTCAGCTACCTGGTCTTCAACTATAGGTGCTGCAGTTGCCTCCTCTTCCTCACACAGTCCATTCTGGTGGTTATGGGTACTGTCAAAGTAGTTTGACTGGAACACACGCTCAACAATTTCCTTTAGAGTTTTATCTTTAAAATGAGCATGGAAAAAACAGAGTGAGGCAACTAAAGATGCCTGATGTAACAGTCAAAACTACATAATTGTGATAAAAAGCCTCACTGAGCTAGTAAGACACATAGCATCACTAGCAGAAGGTTCAGCACTCATGCTGAAAGTAGGTAAAGGAATATACACAATAACCTTTCCGGATCTGTACTGCAAGCCATAATGACCAAAAAGGAAATAACGAAGAAAAGTGCCTGCCATAGAGGTAGGCTGTGGGAGGTGGTAGGAAATGAACACTGGGGTGAAAGGATGGGTGTTGGAACGTTATAGGACTAAATCCAATCATTAACAACTTTGTAACGTATGGATCTCATGGTGATTCAATTTTTAAAAATTTTATAAAGAGCCCAAATTCATGTAAGGATTAATAGTCTTCCCTTTTTTGTCTTGCAGACAGACATGTAAAGGGAGACAGGGACAAATGAATAGTATACACAAGTACAATGGTTTGAACCTAGTCAGGAAGGAAAAATGATTTTCCTGGGGCCGGAACGATAGCACAGCAGGTAGGGTGTTTGCCTTGCATGCGGCGGCCCGCGGTTCGATCCTGGCATCTCATATGGTCCCTCAAACTCCACCTAGAGTAATTCCTGAGCCGGAGCGATAGTCCAGCAGGTAGGGCGCCTGCCTTGCACGTGGCCAGCCTATGCCGGCCTGGGTTCGATCCCTGGCATCCCATATGGTCCCCTGAGCACCACCAGGAGCAATTCCTGAGCAAAGAGCCAGGAGTAACCCCTGAGTATCACCGGGTGTGACCCGAAAGCAAAAAATAAATAAATAAATAAGAGTAATTCCTGAGCAAAGAGCCAGTAGCCAGAAGCCCTGAGCATTGCTGGTTTGACCCAAAAAGCAAAAAAGTTTAAAAAAAGAATGAAAAACTGACTTTCCTGATTTAAAAGCTGCAAAGATTAGATTTGGAAAACAAGGAAACAGGAGTAAACAATTTCAAGACAGAAGCAATAGCATTTATAAAATCTTAAAAGGGGGCCAAACTGCCTCACGACCAGATCAACAGAGCAAAGCCAGTTCGAGCCCAGGTAGGCGGCTCCAGGAGGCGGGAATCACTGGGAAGTTGTCAGATGGAGGCGTGGTCGTCCCTTCCCCCTCCATCTTGTCGAGCCTGGTGGCCCCTGCCCAGGAGCTGCCCACGGGCCAGCATACAGGGCCTCACGGATGGCTGGGGAGGCTGGCGCTCGGCTCGCGCCGGGCCTAGCTGACCATGGAACCCCGAGGAGGGCAGATGGGTTTTGGGAGTGGGCCCGTCGCCTCTGGGGGTCCCGGAAGCAGCCGGATGAGACTCGCCCATCACACTAGCCACCATTTTTGCTGTCCGGACGCTGGGAAACTGCCTCACGACCAGATCAACAGAGCAAAGCCAGTTCGAGCCCAGGTCCACTAAAATAGTGAAACAGTAATGTCTTTTAATGCACTGCATTCCACGAAGAGCAGGAAAGTTTGTTGGGAGGGAGATATAGAGAGGAAAGAAATGACATACAGAACCCGCCAAGTGGTTGAGGCGGGAGGTGGGGGGGAGGTGGGGACATTGGTGATGGGAGATGGGTTTGGGCGGAGGGTGCGTGTTGGAACACTGTAGAACCAAAGCTCTACATGAGCATCTTTCAATTAAAAAAAAAAAGGTGGAATCTACCACAAACATGTGGGAATCAGTGGTTAGGTAAGACAGAGAAGGGAACAGTGTGCTAATATTTGTCAAAAGTGATAATACCAGCCTAGAACTGAGCATTGAATATAGGAAAAAAAGATATACATGATAATCTCTAAATGTATGTATTGCAATCCACAATGTGTAAGAGAAGAGAGAAAGAGAGAGGAGATAAAGAACTTGCCATAGAGGCAGGCTAGGGGAGGGGGGAGGGAAGTGGGGACATTGGTGGTGGGAAATGGGCACTGGTGGAGGGATGGGTGTTGGAACACTGTATGACGGAAACCCAAACATGAACATCTTTGTAATTGTAATAAACAAATAAACAAATAAATAAACAAATAAATAAATAAATAAATAAATAAATATGAGGAAGTGAATATGGTCATTATCCTAAAAAAAAAGGGGGGCCCAAACTTGTAAGAATCGAAGTGAGCAGGGGCCAGAGCAATAGTCCAGCTGGTAGGACGTTTGCCTTGCATGCAGCCAACCCAGGTTCGATCCCTAGCATCCCGTATGGTCTCCCAAGCACCACCAGGAGTAATACCTGAGTGTAGAGCCAGGAGTAACCCCCTGAGCATTGCCAGGAGTGACTCAAAAAGGAAAAAAAGTGAGGAGCAGCAATAAACCAGCAGATAGTGCATTTGCCTTGCTCTCGGCCAACCCAGGTTCAATACCGGCATCCCACATGGTCCCCAAGCACCACCAGGAATGATCCCTGAGAATCATCAGAAGTGATCCATAAAGGGTGGGGGAAGGGAATCAAAAGTATGTACTTTAGGAGCCAGAAATATAGTACAGGAGAGGTAAGGTGGTGTTTGCTTTATACACAGCCAACCCAGGTTTGATCATTTCAACCCATATGGTCCCAAGTTTGACCAGGAGTGATTCTTGAGTGCAGAGCCTGAAGGAAATAAACCCTGAACGCCACTGGGTGTGTAGCCCAAAAATAAACAAAAATAAGTAAAGTCAGCATTACAGATGGATTTTTAAATTCTGGAAACAATGGTGAAAAAAAAATGGAAAGGCAAAAATGGAGAGTTAGTAAGGGAAAGGTAGGAAAGAGTCCTGAGGATAATATTCAAAGGTCCATAATTATGGGTCAGAGAGGTGAGACAAAGGAGAAGGGGGGGCAGAGTCGACTCAAAGTAGACAAGAAAGAAAAGTAGAAGAAAATCCAAATGAAATTGTCAGAATTTGGAACATAAGAATATAGGTGGCTTGAGCACAATGTTATCAAGAATCTCAATTTTCTCATGTGTAATATGATTTATACTGTATAGTCTCATCCCCACAGAAAAGTACTTTGAGAATCATATCAAACATAAAATTAACCCTAGGGGCTGTAAAGGTGCTTGGGGCAGTGCTCCTGGCAGTGCTCAGGGGACCATATGGCATGCTGGGGATCGAATCTGGGTCAGCAGCGTGCAAGGTAAACACCCTACACGCTGTGCTATCGCTCCGTCCCCATGTGGCTTAGACAGTTACAACCCTAGTTCAGCACCACCTATGGTTCCCTGAGCACCTCTCAGGAGTCACTCCTGAGCAGTCAGGAAAAGTCCCTAAGCATACCAGGCGGGTTGACCCAAAACCAAAATACTTATTTTTAAATAAGAGCCAAAAAGACGGGAGAGCTTAAGGTGCTCACGTTGTGTGAAGTGCAGTCACGAACCCGGTTCAACTGGCACCACATATAGCTCCTGAGCAGAGTCAGGAGGAGACTCCCACCCCCAAAAAAGGGCAGTAAATAAACCTAAAACCTGGGCCAGGGTGATAATTCAGCGGGTAGGGCATTCGCCTTGAATGTGGCCAACCCAGGTTCAATCTCCGGCATTTCATATGGTCCCTCGAGCACATCCAGGAGTAATTCCTGAGTGCAGAGCCAGGAGCAACCCAAAAAAAGCAATCAATCAATCAAGCAAGCAAGCAATCAATAGATAAATAAGTAAATAGATAAATCGAAAGATAGAGAAATAAAAAAATAATAAGATAGAGAAATAAATAAAACCTGAAACCAAACAGCAGATCTTATAGAATTCTAAATTTCATTTTAAATAGAAAAACAATTTTTGAAAATATTCTTAAATTATGACATCAAAATGATCAATGATACTCACAGGTCGTTCCACACACAGACTTTTCCTTCCCTTCCAGCAAGTCCCACAAGTGAATGGAGGCATGTTCATACTGTTCACTCAACCTTACAAAATAAACAGGTTACAACCTTTGAGTTGCCAACTGAATCCAAGTTAGATGCTTCCGTTACGGGGACTGGAGACACAATACTGTCGGTAAACGCTTCCCTTGCAAGCACTCAGGTTTGACCCCTGGTACCACATTTGGCCCCCAAGCCCCGGGGAGTGACTCCGGAGAAGAGCCATGCACGGCCCCAAAACAAGTTTCTCTTACCAAATCCCACTCACTGTACCTCAAGCTCATGTCCCGTTCAGGATCTGCTAACTTGTAGAACTCATCTAGCATCGACAATTCCTCTTCAGACAGTATTGGCACTCCATTCAAGCCTTGTTTCAGGTCCGTTCGCACTTCTTCATCCCCCAATTTGTCCAGGACATACTGCAACTCAAGTACAGTTTTTAAACGTTTCTGTTCCGCTTCTTCTCTCATAAGTTGCTCCCGACGATGCTGTCTTCTTTATCGTTTTCTGAATCTTCATAAAAATATAAACATAAGGCAAAATAAATCTTACAAAAATCTTTTGTTCAATTTCATAGTCCCTGAATGACTTAAGATTTCTCTGGGACTGTGGAAACAGTACAGGGAACATCAGGTGCTTGTCATGAAATATGGCTGAACCTGGTTCAATACCCAAAACCACCTATGAGCACTGTCTGAGATATAATCCTAATGTTCCCAAATATAACTAATGAGTTAGATATGAGTCTGACACACATTACAAATATTATCATGATTTATAAAGTTGTTTAAAACATAGCCTACTTTAAGCAAATGCTAGAAATTCAAAGTAATTCTTTCCAAGAAGATATGACACAGAAATACTATAAAAATGATGTATTTGTAAGTTGCTCCCAAAAATTTACCAGACAAACAAGTAACAGTTGCAACTATTATGTACAAGTGGGATACGGAACTTGGGGGTTCACTGTATTCTCGTGTTTCAATTTTTCCACAATAAAAACAATGAGAACTGAGTTGGAGCGATAGGATAACAGGAAGGGTGTTTGCCTTAGATGGGGCCTACCAGGGCTCAATCCCCCCATCACATATGGTTCCTGAGCACCACCAGGAGTAATTCCTGAATGCAGAACCAGGAGTAACCCCTGAGCATCAGCAGGTGTGACTCCCCAGCCCGCCCCAAAAAAAAGAAAAGTACATGTATGGAAGAGGCGAAGTTTGATCAGCAGGCTAAGGCCCTAGGAAACCAAGCTCCTTGGGTCCAAGAGTCTAAGCATACCATCCAACACGCAGAACTATCAGGCGGTACCACCAAACAATGCTGGGAACAAGCCCCAAGCAAGCATGGGCCAGAAAGGTCTCAGGTGCAGGGCAGAGTCTCTGCCTGCCACCCTGTGCTAGGCTGACAGGGCGTCATGGGGTGGGGGCAGGTTTTACTCCTTAGCCTGCCAGCTCCTCCCTACACCCCCGGACTCTCAGAAGCCAGAAAACCTCGCACAACACAACCAGTCATCCTCAAGGTCTGGACTCGACAGCTGGACACAGCCCAATCACCATGGCACGTGGGCGCTCTCAAAACCTGGTAAACCCGGGGCCGGAGAGACAGCACAGAGGGGAGGGTGTTTGCCCTGCACGTGGCCAACCCAGGTTCAATCCCGGCATCCCATATGGTCCCCCCAGCACCGCCAGGAGTTAATTCCTGAGTGCTGAGAAAGGAGTTAAGCCCTGAGCATTGCCGGGTGTGGACCCCCCAAAAAAACCCTGGTAAACCTGGTATACCACAAAGGTGTGGGAGTCAGAGGTTAGTAAGACAGAGAACAGTGTACTAATAATTGTTGAAAATGACAATACCAGCCGAGGAACTGAGCATTGAATATAGGTAAAGAGATACACATGATAACCTCTAAATGTATGTATTACAATCCACAATGTGTAAGAAAAGGAAGCGAGAAGAGAGAAGAGAAAGAGAAAGAGAGAAAAGAGATAAAGAACCTGCCATAGAGGCAGGCTGGAGAAGGGGGAGGGAACTGAGGGCATTGGTGGTGGGAAATGGGCACTGGTGGAGGGATGGGTGCTGGATCACTGTATGACCGAAACCCAAACATGAACATCTTTGTAATTGTATATTTCAGTTGGTAGAATAAAATATTAATTTTAAAAAAAAGGTAATAGTCCCCCAGAAAAACTAAAAGAAAAAAAGAAAAGGGGGGAGGGAGAGAGATGCACATTCCATATTGAAATCAGAGAAAACTAATTTGTTTTTTGTAAATAAAGGGGTGCTGGCAGAGAATAAGAAGGTAGTGGAAGAGAGGACAAAACACACATATGAACGTATGGGGCCGGGAGGATAGTACAGCAGGTGGGAAGCGTCTGCCTCGCAGGCAGTCAAACCAGGGTTCCATCTTTAGGACCCAAATGGTCCCTTCAAGCCCAACAAGGACTGGGATAGTGCAGCTTCCTATATAGTCCCCCAAGCACCACCAGAAGTGATTCCTGAGCAATGAGTCAGGAGTAACTCCGAGAACCGCTGGCTATGGCCCAAAAAATATAAAACAGCTAAGTTTGCACATATTTCCCCACAGTTCCTTTCCTTTAGCTACTCTGTTCTCTCAGAAATACTGACCTGAGGGTACTATTAAATTCAAAATGTCTTTTCCATTTATCAAGGCTAACACTGGGATAAATGGGTACAGATAGTACAGAAAGGTGCTTGCCTTACAAAAGGCCAATTCAGGGGCCAGAGCCATAGCACAGTGGGAAGGGCGTTTGCCTTACATCGCGACTGACCCGAGTTTGATTCTTGGCATCTCATATGGTCCCCTGAACACAGCCAGGAGTAGTCCCTGAGCATCTCCAGGTATGATCCAAAAAAGAAAAGGAAAAAAAAAAAAAACCAAACCCGCCCAGCCCATGCTTCTGTAACCCAAACCCTGTGCACTATTGGGCGTTGCCCAATAAAAGGGAGAAAAAAAAAGTAACACAACCAGTGGAGGGGCCAAAGCAATAGTACAGTGAACAGGGTGTTTGCCTTGCATGCAGTCAACCCAGGTTCAATCCCTAGCACCCGTATGCACCCAAAGCCTACCAGGAGTGACGCATGGCGCAAAGAAACGAACAAAAACAGTGAATTGTGTAGCCACTTTAACAAGGGGCTGGAACTATAGTATAGCAGGGAGGATGTTTGCTCTGCACATGGCCGACCTGGGTTCGACCCCCCCACATCCCATATGGTCCCCAGAGCACTGCCAGGAGTAATTCCTGAGTTTAGTTTCAGGAATTACCCGTGTGTTGTTTGACCCAAAAAGTGCAAAAAAATAATTTAAAAGTGAACAATAACACATTAACAGTATATGAAAAGTAAACAGAGGTGAGAGCTGTCTAAAAGTTGAATGAGAATTTGCGGAAAGGGGGTTGGAGCGGTGGGACAGCAAGCAGGGCATTTGCCTTGCATATGGGCAATCCAGGTTTGATTCCCAGCCCATAAGGTACCCTCAGCACCACAAGGTGCAGAGCCAAAAGTAACCTCTCAGCATTGCAGGGTGTGAGCGCAAAAAAATTAAAAGCTTCCAGAGAAAAAATGTTTGCCTTGCATCCAAGCACCAAGCACCAACCCTGTCTCAAACCTGTGGCAGTATAGACGGTTCCCCCACGCACTAGGTCTCACTCCTGAACAAAGCCACTCTTGAGCACCAGTGTACATTCCTAAAAGAAAACCTCAAGAAAATACTATGCATCAGTAAGACTGAGCAGCAGCCACTCTTCTGCAAAGGGAGAGGCTTTGCACCACACCTGCTAGTGCTCAGGGCCTAGGCTACTCCTGCAAGTGGGCTTGAGGTTTGGGGAAGAGGGCTCTGAGAGGGTGCTCAAAGGACCATGGCGCTCTGCACTACCTCTCCGTCCCAGAGCTTTCAAACTTACTGAATTCAAAACATGCAAATCAGGAAATCAGGGGGGCCAGAGCATAGCACAGCAGGTAGGGTGTTTGCCTTGCACTCATTTGACCTGAGTTCAATCCCTGGTATCCCATATGGTCCCCTGAGCAACACCAGAAGTAATTCCTGAGTGAGTGCAGAGTCAGGTAGTAACCCCTGAGCATTGCCAGGTTGACTCAAAAGAAAAAAAAAAAAAAAAGCAAATCTAAGGTAGCGAGAGGCAGAAATGTGAAGAAAACAAGTTTAAAAAAAAAACATGAAGATAGGCTGGAGCTAGAGAATTTAGAGTAACCTTAATGGGCTGGAGCCAATAGTACAGCGTAGGGCATTTGCATTGCAAGGAGCTGACCTGAGTTTGACCCCCCCACCAGCACCCTATATGGCCCCTGATCCCAATCAGTACTGCCATGTGTTCCCGACACACCTATAACAAAATTTTATTTCCAGAACTGGCGGCTGGGAGATGGTTCTGAGCTGGAGCTCGTGCAATGCATGCAGAATGGCTGGTGCGGTCACCCACTGCCCGCCGTGAGAAGCAGGCCTCAGAAACAGCCGGGCAAACATTACATTTTCTATCTTCCCCACTATCTAATAAACATGCAGTTTTCAACTTACATCTTGACTTAATGCCATGAAACTCCTCTGTAACTCTTTCGCAAACTCCAAGTTATTTGTGACTTCCTGGTACTTAGATACAGCATCCTAAAATGACAAAGAGTCTAATTTTAATAAAACAAAACATCTTTATTATACTCACTAAATATAAAGTATTTAACAAAATGCAACATTACCAGTTGATCTTGATTAAGCCTTTCTCCTTTGTTCATTCGCTCCTGGTAATCATCAAGTTTGCCCTATTATTAAAAAAAAAAAAATCCAAACTGAAAAGTTTATACCAACTTGACCATGCTAAAATAACAAAATCCACATGTTTGAAATTTATCCTAGATATACTTTTTTTGCACAATCCAGTTAATACATAAATCATCAAATGCTTTCACTTGAAGAGCGGATTAAACTGAATTCTGTGATGTATACCAAATACTGATTTTAAACCTACAACACCATTTATCTTTAGATACCTCAACAATGTGCATTAGATGACCCAAAGTATGGTTCCTACCCACAGTCAAAACGTTATTAAAATCCAACTAATACCCAACTGAACACAACAGATTCTTTTAATATATTTTGTTGAAGTTTGGTCCTGAGCGACCCATCCCCTTAAAGAATTCTTCTGAGTAAAATACCATGTATTTATTCCTCGGTGTAATTCAAATGATCACAATCTTATAGACAATAATTAATCAACAGCGTTATAATTTCACACAGAAAAAATTACCTCTGCTTCTTGCTAAAATGAAAAACTGGAGGCAAGACAGACAGTTCAGTGGGTAGAACACTTGCCTGCACACTCAACCTGGGTTCAATCCCCCTCCCATACCAGCACATGAGCAATACCACAAGAGCAACGCCAGCGTCATCCCGGGGCAGAGCCAGGAGCAAGCCCTCAGCACAGGTGGGGGTGGCCAAAAACAAAGCAAAACAAACCGCCAAAATAAAACGCAGTGAAAAAATTAATTCTCCTATGCTATTATAATTACTAACAGCTGCGCTCCCTGACAGTCCCCCAAGCACCACCAGGAGAAATTCCTGACCTGAGTACAGAGCCAGGAGTAACCAAGCATCACAGTGTGGCCTAAAAAAGCAAATCAAAAAGTAGGCTAGAGGGCCGGGCGATAGCCCAGCGGTTAGGCGTTTGCCTTGCAGCGGCCGGCCCATGCTGGCCCGGGTTCGATCCCTGGCATCCCATATGGTCCCCCAAGCACCGCCAGGAGTAATTCCTGAGTGCAGAGACAGGAGTAACCCCTGAGTATTGCCGGGTGTGACCCAAAAAAAAAAAAAAAAGTAAATAAAATAAAATAAAAGGACATGTTTAAATAAAAAAAAGGCTAGAAAGACCGCATAACGAGGCAAGGCACTTCACTGCTTCCACACGTGAGCCCTGGTTGAATCCACACCACCCTGATTGGGCAAATAAATGATCCAATTTAGTATCAGAAACATTAACTTGGCGTAACCATACCACCAATGTTTAAGTCTATCACAATTCCTTAAACTGGTGTAAATACTAAAATGATTGAACATAAAGACTGGTGGAAATACTCATTTTATTTAATATGCTCACTAAAGCCCACCTAGAGTCAAGACATAAAAGGTTCAAATCTATAGCCCAGGGACGGCACAGAGATGAAGACGCTTCCTACGTGTACGGCCATGAATCCCAATCCAGTTTCCCACACACATGACTATTTGGGTGAGCAGCCAGCCAGAGTATCACAAACCCCTCTGTGTGGCCCTCCCAATACTAAAACATGCCTCACCTTTGAGAATACTACCATCCTATTCAAATGCTACTGGGTAGGGAGAAAAGGTACTGCAACCTGTACCTATGAACACTGCCACACTCCAGAAGAGTACAAAGGTTAAGGAGCTTGCCTTGCACATCCTACTGACTCGGGGTCTGTCCTCAGCACCCCATCTGGTTCTCCAATCACACCAGGAGTAAACTGTCCAGAATTGCTGGGAGTATCCTAAAACCCACCTCCCCCAAAAAAAACCCTAAAATTTAACGATGATTAAATATCAAACTCCAAACAAAATCACAGGGAAAACAGAACTAAAGGGTTCCAGGCAGATTGTTTCTTACCTCAACTAGATTTTGTTTCTTACCTCAACCTCAATTATAGGTCAGTTGCATTAGTGTTGTTGAGTTGTAATAAAGACAATTATCGTACCATTAACTACTCATACAAACCACATAAAGTGATTATTTTTCTGGACTTGTTTGTTTTTTGGATCACACCTGGCAATACTGAAGAGACCACTCCTTGCATACCCTACTCTATAGGGTAGGGTGATAATAGTACACTGTACTATTTTCATAACTGCACCATCTGGAGAATTTGATAGCCATTTTCCTACCACAGAAAGGAACAGGGGTCAGAGCAATAGTACAGCCGGGGAGGGGCGTTTGCCTTGCAGGCAGCCGACCCAGGTTCGATCCCTGGCATCCTATATATAGTCCCCCAAGGGCCAGGAGTTAATTCCTAAGTTCAAAGTCGGGAGTAACCCATAGGGAGTAATCCTTATGGGTTACCTCTTTGTGTCATAAGGTATGACCCAAAAAAGAAAAAAAAAAAAAAGGAATCAAAAAGAAAAAGGACTTAAAATGATCAAGCATTGGCCTTATCAGCATGAGTGAGGTCTAGACTTGGTCCACAGCATTTAAAAAAGATACCATCAAAAAGTCTGGGGCCGGACAGTATTACAGAGGGGTAGAGGATTTGCACTATACAGTTTTGATCCCCAGCGTCCCATGAGATGCCCAAGTCCACAAGTAGTAATCCCTGACCACAAGTAGTTAAGCCCTGTGTGCCCCCAAACAAGTTTTCCAGAGGCCAGATAGGGAGTGGGTAAGGCACTTGACTTGCACACAGCTGACCCCAGGTTTAATCCCCAGCAACTCAGGCGGTCTCCCAGTCATCCAGAGTCCTGAGCACAATAAATAGCATCAACTTCCCTATTCAACTCACACTTGGAATTTGACTTAGGGTTCATTTTTTTCAACTACCAAGTGTCCCAACTATTAGAATTCCCTCCTAGGGCCACAGAAATATTTAACAAAAAGGCCTGACCACATCCTGTGGCAGCCAAGAACTCCACAGCCACTTGGTATTGAACACCAACAGGACCAGACCCACTCTTCCACCTATTTTCTTTAAACCCAATCTCCTATTTCTTTGTTGCATAACAGTATTCATTATGTGACATTAAAACATAGGAAGCAGCCGGATGGGACTCGCCCACCACACTAGCCGCCACCTTCGCTGTCTGGACGCTGGGAAACTGCCTCATGACCAGATTAACAGAGCAAAACCAGTTCTAGCCCAGGTAGGCGGCTCCCAGAAGCGGGAATCACTGGGAATTCGTCAGATGGAGTCAGAGGTCGGCCCTTCCCCCCCTCCATTTTTGTCGAGCCTGGTGGCCCCCACCCAGGAGCTGCCCTGGGGCCACCAGCCATAGCATGAAGAGCCTCACAAGCAGCTGGGGAAGCTGGAACTCGGCTCGCCACGGGCCCAGCTGACTATGGGGCCCCGGGAGGACAGATGGGTTTTGGGAGTGGGCCCATCACCTCTGGGGGGTCCCGGAAGCAGCAGGATGGGACTTGCCCACCACACTAGCCACCACCTTCGCTGTCGGGACGCTGGGAAACTGCCTCACGACCAGATTAACAGAGCAAAACCAGTTCGGAGCCGAGGTCGCGCGGTCCATTAAAATAGTGGAAACAGTAATGTCTTTTAATGCACTGCATTCCACGATGTGCAGGAAAGTTAGGCGGGAGGGAGAGAGATAGAGAGGAGAGAAATGACATACAGAACCCGCCAAGTAGTTGTAGGTGTGGGAGGGGGAGGGAGAGGTGGGGACATTGGTGATGGGAGATGGGTTTGAGTGGAGGGATGGGTGTTGGAACACTGTAGAACCAAAACTCTACATGAGCATCTTTCAATTTTATGTCTAAAATGGTGTAATAAAATTTGGGGGAGAAAAATTTAAAAAAAAAATATACACTGGTCAAGGTATGGGTGTTGGAACATTGTATGATGAAACCCGATCATGAATAGCTTTATAACTATGTATCTCATTGATTCAATAAAAAATTTAAATAAATAAATAAATAAAAAAACATAGGATCACCTATCCTGAACACTATTATCAATCAGGTTTCACCTAATTAGAAACTGGAAGATGTATTCATCAAAAATCATAACAAAAAAAATCTTATCGACCTAAGGGGCTGTGAAATCAACAGTTCCCCCCCTTAGAAAGTAGCGGGCCGTGGACTCAGGTATGAACCCAGGCCTCCAGCACACAAAGCACTCGTCGGAGCTCTTTTAAGCTGTCTTCCCGACCACCATGGCTCTTTCATGGCATTCTCAATTCTAACTGCAGCTAATTTCATTTCTTCCCCTACTGCTATTTTCCTCCTTCAGATTATACTGTTGGATTGCATTATACCTAAACCTCCCATTCTTCTCAAAGATTTTATCACTACCAATCTACCGAATTAACAAAAATATTTTTAATACAGTATCAATGCTGCAAAATGAGTATCTTAAAGTGTGCTGGAGACTGGGGCAATAGTCCAGCGGGTAGGGCAAAATGGATGCTGCAAAATGAATATTTTAAAGTGCTGGAGACTGGGGCAATGGTCCAGCGGGTAGGCCATTTGCCTTGCACACAGCAGACCCAGGTTCAATCCCCAAGCACCACCAGGAGAAATTCCTGAACGTGGAGCCAGGAATAATCCCTGAGCATCGCTGGGTGGGCGTGACCCAAAAAGCAAATATAGTGTCCTCCAGAATTTTTCTCTTTACTGCTAGGTGCCACATATTCCTTTAGAAATTTTGAAACATACTCGAAGTGGGGCCAGAAAAAGTACAGTGGGTAAGGTATTTGCCTTGCATATGGGGAGACCCAATTTTGATCACCAGCACCCTATATATATAGCCCTGAGTCAACCAAGAGACTTCTGAGCACAGAGCCAGGAAAAAGCCCTAAGCACCACCAGGTGTGACCCCCAAACCAAATGTCTCTTCTCTTACAGTAGAAGAGACAAACTCAATTATAAACCTAGGTCTAAGCGATGCAGAACAGGTAAGGTGTTTGCCTTACCGGCGTCAACCAGGTTGGATCACTGGTACCAGCCACCTCCCCTAGTCCCATCCCCAGAAGTGATGCCTCAGTATTGATTCTAGCACCCCATATAGTCCCAAATCTGCCAGGAGTTAAGCCCTGAGTACTGCCAGGTGAGCACCAAAATTCCAACCCCCCAAAGAAAGTGTAAATAGTTACCAGAGATAGTAACTGGAAAAAAAAATCTGAAAACATTTGCCCACAAGGGAAACTGTTTCTTCAAGTAATGATCTACAAAAAGAAAGAACACCTGAAAATGGAAAGCCTATTTCTCAGAGTCCCAGCAAGAAAAACTCCAAATTTCACCATCTGCATAAAGGTTAATAAAGGGCATTTTGGACCAGAGACACAATACAGTGGATAGAGCACTTGCCTTACACAGACGGCCCAGGTTAGATGCCTGGCACCTACCAATGTCCCCCGAGTACCCCCAGTAGTGCAGAGCCAGGAGTAACAGAGTAATGGGAGGGAGGGGGAGGGAGGGAGGGAGGGGGGGGAGGAGGAAGGCGCTCTTTAGTAAGAGTACATTAAAAAGGTACATTAAACATTTCAGATTATGTCTGCAAGGCTGTAAATTACTTAGAATCTGTTGTGCCTGAGAAGCTTTTACACAACATAGACTAGGAACAAAGGGGCCCCAGAGGGTGGGGTGGGAGGTGTTAAATCATTTACATGAGGCTGACCCTGGATGAACCCTACAGTCGGGAAGGGAGGTCTACTCAGCACAAAGCTTGTTGTGACACAAAATCCAAGGAAAAAGAACTTAAACATGGGCCGGAGGGATAGGCCAGCAAATGGGGTGTTTGCCTTGCACGTGGCTGGCCCATGCCAGGTTCGGTCTCCGGCATCCCATAGGTCCCTCATATGGGTCTGCACTCAGACCCTCATATGGCTCTGCACTCAGTGATTCCTGAGTGCAGAGCCAGCGCTCCCTGGTGGTCTAGTGGTTAGGATTCGGCGCTCTCACATGAGTGCAGAGCTAGGCGTAACCCCTGAGCATTGCCAGGTGTGACCCAAAAAGCAAAAAAAAAAAAAAAAAAAATCCAGAAACAGTGTGACTCAAAAAGAAATGATCTAAGGTAACTTTTACACACACACACACACACACACACACACACACACACACACACACACACACATTCACTTGCGGCGACAGAACCAGAATGACAGTACAGCACGGGCAGTGCGCTTTGCCTTGTAGTCAACCCGGGTAGGATACGGCTTCCCTTATGGTCCCCCAGCACCACAGGAGTAATTCCTGAGTATAGAGCCAGGAGTAACTCCTGAGTACTGTGGGTGCAGCCCCCAAAAAAAAAAAAAAACCAATAAAATCGCCTGTGACTTAGTTACTTTTGTTGTAGCTTCTGCCACAATTTTTTTTCAGGAAATCCAATTGATATGAAAATGCTGACATCAGTATTAGATCATAGTCAATATTCCACTAAGTTATTCTTTTGAAATAAAGCAAACTTTTTTTTTTTTTTTTTTTGCTTTTTGGGTCACACCCGGCAATGCTTAGGGGGTTACTCCTGGCTCTGCACTCAGGAATCACTCCTGGCGGTGCTGGGAGACCATATGGGATGCCGGGGATCGAACCTGGGCCTGCACAGGCCGACTGCATGCAAGGCAAACGCCCTACCAGCTGGACTATCACTCCAGCCCCACAAACTTATTTTTTGTGCAGGTAGAGATTACAAATAATTTTACAACAAAATTCTTGTGACACCCCCCCCCCCCACCCGAGGTTTAAGCAGCTTGATACTGAAAGAAACTGTAAGAGGGCAAAAGCAAGACACAAGGGTCCCTTCTCCTCGGGGCCAGAGAAACACTAAGGGAGGTGGCGTAAGGCACTGCCCTGCACAGGGCTGGACGGACCCAGTGTGGTCCTAGCTCTTGCGTGGTTCCTTGAGCGCTCACCGTCAGTGGAGCCCGAAAGTGCCGCTACTGCCAGCAACCCCAGGAAAGAAACATTTCCTGCCCAACTTTCTACATCCTCCTGTAGCCTTTGGAAGGGTTTCAAATCCCCCAGTCCTGCATTGTTCTTCACTGAGCAATGTCAGTTCTGAATTGGGCCACATTATGCTCAGCAATTAATTCTGCCTCGTAGTCGCCCTTCACCAAAGCCACTGATGAAGTGTATAGTGTATTACACTATACACGTAACAAGAACAAGTCTTCCAAATTTTGAAATGGAGATTAGAGTAGAGCACAATTCATTGATCTGTAATAGCTACCTTCAAATGCTGGAAGCCTTCTCACGTTGGCGGAATTCTGAGTTGTTGAAGAAAACAAAATAAGTGTTAAACAGCGGAAAGGGGAGTGAGGAATGTCAAACTTTTCTAGTTGTCAAAAAGAATGAGGGCTGCAGAGTACACGGGTAGGGCAGGGCTTGCCTGCACACAGCACATCTGGGTTCAATGCCCAGAATCCAGATGGGCCCCCAGCACCACCAGGAATATTCTACCCCTGAGCATTGCCAGGTGTATCCCAAAACTAAGCTAAACCCAAAAGTGCTCAAAAGGAGAAATGAGGCCCCAGAAGACTAACACAAAAAACACATCAACAGGCCACGATTTCTAAACATTAATAATAAAATTCTAGGGGCCAGAGAAATAGCATAAGTAGGGTGTTTGCCTTGCAAACAGCCAAACCTAAATCCAATCCCCCTTCATCCCCTATGGGCCAAGCATACTGCCAGAAGTAAACCTCTCAGCATTGCCAGGAGTGGACCCTCCCCCAAAAAAAAAAAAATCAAACAAGTAAAATGCTAAATTACATGTTATATAGGTTCCTTTTTAAAGGTAATTTTCCAGAAAAGTAAGCTTTAGTGTGACAAAATTTTAACCAACCCATAAAACACAATCCAATCCTGGAATGGGCTTTGAAGGCAGAGCAGCTAAGCTCTTTCTTGCCATGCACATAGCCAATCCACGCTGGAGTCCCCAGCAACACAGATTGCCTCTGGGCCTCAACAGGGTGATCTCTGAGCACTGAGACAGACACAGACACACACACTTTTTTTTTGATAAAAGACAATCCCACTCCGGGACTGAGTTAGTACAGCAGGTGAGGGGACTTGCAAGGGGCCAACCCAAGCTCAACCCCCAGAACCTAAGGCCTCTGAGCCGCGCCAGAAGTGAGCCCTGAGCAGAGCCAGAACTAAGCCCTGAGCGCACTGTATGTGGCCCAAAAGCAAAAAAAAACAAACAAAAAAAAAAAAAAAAAAGCTAAAGATTACAAGGGTTAGGAAAGACCTCAAAGGCTACAAAAACCAGCCTTGCAAGTGGCCTCCAAAATTTCACCTGCCTCCTCCACCACATATAATTCTATGAAAACCCTTACTCTTTTTGTTACTGGTTTAATTATGAAGCAACAACTGAAAGCAATAGAAAAATTTTAATTGGGGCCAAAACAATAGTACAACCCGGAAGGCACTTGCCTTGCAGGCAACTCAACCCAAGCTTGACCCCCGGCCCCCCCCACATGGTCCCCGAAGCCTGCTAGGAATGATCTGAGTTCAGAGTCAGGTGTAAGTCCTGAGTACAACCAGGTGGTGGGGGGGGCAAGGGAAGGAGGGGATGGCAGAAAATAAAACCATAAAGAGGTTTGGGCCAGGGAGGGCATTGGCCTTGCATGCGACTGACCCAGGTTAGATCCCTGTGTGCAAAACCAGCACTAGCTCTGAGCACTGCCAGGTGTGACCTAAAAATCCCAAAAGAAAAAAGAATCCAAGAAGAAAAAATCCAAAACTAAGAAAAAATCCAAGCCCCCTGTTTCTATACTCAAATTCTATCCCAAAAAAATACCCCTCTGGTATTGCTAATGACTAAATTAGCAGGGTAGCCAATTCGTAATTCCAACATTGACTGAATTTCTCTTCTCTGGCCTCATAGAAAAATATAATCATTTACTGAAAAATTTAGACACTCCTAATAAAATAAGATGGAAGGTCCGCACACTAAATTCTCTTTACTAATACTTTTTCAAAAAAAATTTTTAGGGGCGGAGCGATAGCCCAGCGGTAGGGCGTTTGCCTTGCACGCGCCGGCCTGTGCTGGCCTGGGTTCAATCCCGGCATCACATATGGTCCCTAAGCACCGCCAGGAGTAATTGCTGAGTGCAGAGCCAGGAGAAACCCTTGAGCATCGCCGGTGTGACCCAAAAGCAAAAAAAAAAATTTATAAATCCAAACTTGAGTAGAGGCTAGCAAATGTTCATTTGGGACTTACTAATGTACAGAAAGAAACCAACAGTTTACATTGTTTAAGAATTCAATGACAACAAAATAGATGACCCAACTGATAACGGAGACACACGGAAATTGACGTTTACTGCTATTCTCTGGACCACCCTGAACCTAAGTGTGAGTTTGTTTTTTGGGTCACATCCAGCAATGCTCAGGGGTTGCTCCTGGCTCTGCACTCAGCAATTAACTCCTGGCGGTGCTCGGGGACCACATGGGATGCTGGGGATAGAACCTGGGTCAGCTGCTTGCAAGGCAAAGCGCCCTTTCTGCTCTGCCCCACAAATTTAAAGAAACAAGATCTAAAAATGAAGTCAAATACTTTTCTTTTGCATTCAACTTCTGAAACAGAAGAACTCTGGGTCAGAATGACAGTATATTGGCAGTATATTGCTTGCCTTGCAAGTGGCCAACCCAGGTTCAATCCCTGGTACCACATAGTCTCCCCTAAGCCCACCAGAAGTTGAGTGCAGACAGAAGCAAGCCCTAAGCACCGAGTGTGGTCCAAAAACTACACACACACACACACACACACACACACACACACACACACACACACACACACACACACACAGCAATTACAGGACCCTCTGGGCGAGAGCAGGTAAGGCTCAGGCCTTGCACATGGTCAATCCCCTGAAACCTTATATGTTCTTGGAGCTATGCCAAGGAGTACCTCCCAAAAGACGCAGGAGTGATTCCTGGGCACTGAGCCAGAAGTAAGCCCTGACTGTGCATCAACAGGTATGACATTACTCCCCCAAAAATAACTTCTAAAATTTTTAATTTTAGTTAAAGGCTTTATTTGGTATTAAAAGCGAATTACATTGGAGAATATTTTCTTCTTCCTTTTTTTTTCTTTTTTTTTTTGCTTCTTGGGTCACACCCAGCAATGCTCAGGGATTACTCCTGGATCAGGAATTACTCCTGGTGGTGCCAGGGGACCATATGGGACACAGGGGATCAAAACGGTTGGCCACATGTCAAGGCAAATGCCCTATCTGCTGTGCTATCACTCCGGCCCCTGGAGAATATTTCTAATCCTCTCATAAACTGTTACCAAAACTCGTGGAATCTTACCCTTTCCAACATGGGTCTAACTGGTTTCTGGGGAGGCGGGCAGGGGAGGGAGTGGGATACAAGCAGTGGTGCTCAGAGCTTACTCCTGGGCCACTCCGGAGGCAAGCGCTTGGGGAACCGCCTGGGAACCGGGTCTGCAGAGCCCAGGCCACCGCGGGCAAAGTGCCCTATCCGCTGTCTGTCACCCGGCCCTCAGCGTGGGTCATTTTACCATGAATATCTCCATTAACTCTTCTACAAAACCAACTGTAGGAATTGTTTTAATGGCTTTCAGTTCCTAAAGAGATAAAATGTAATATAATTAAGGCCCTCTGATTTTAAACTGAACTATTTTCCAGACATTATTTCTAAAGAAGAGCTAGTATTAATCACCTAACTCTTAATTTACAGTAAGAAAATTTCTAGGGTCCGGAGCGGTAGTCCAGCAGGCAGGCAGGGCGTTTGCCTTGCACGCGGCTGACCCAGGTTTGATTTCCCGGCATGCCATATGGTTCCCCGAGAAGCGCCAAGAGTAATTCCCTGAGTGCAGAGCCAGGAATAACCCCTGAGCATTGCCAGGTGTGACCCAAATAACAAAAAAAAAAAAAAAAAAAAAAAAAATCCTACATAAATTTACTGCATAGCTTAAATTATATGCTTAATCTCTGAATCACAGAATGAATACAAATATTTGCCACAAAGGAAAAATCCTAGAACAAAATAACGGGGCCAGGTTAATTTAGACAGATGATCTAAATTAACTCATCCCAGAAAAAGGGACCCACATGTATAGTAGCATGAGGGAATTCACAGCTTTACTGTTTTAAATTAAGGGTTTTTTTTTTGTTTTGGGTAACACTCAGCAATGGTCAGGGGCTACTCCTGGCTCTGCACTCAGAAATTATTCCTGGCACTGCTTGGAGGACCATTTGAGATACCAGAGATCGCACCCAGGTCAGCGGTGTGCAAAACAAACGCCCCACCTGCTCTGCTATTGCTCTGACCCCCTTAAACTCAAATTTTAAATACTTCTCTACAAGAGATTGAGGCAGTCGAAGGAAACATATTAAGTAAATGCTTTTTCTTTCCCTGTGACAAGGTAGATGCCAATGTCCTCTGCATTGCAGTAGAACAGTTCCCGCAACCAATGAAGAAGCTAACAACAGAAATTTTTACTGTCAAAAAAAAAAAAAAATCCACGGAGCCTGAGCAATAGTGCAGTGGGTAAGGCATTTGCCTTGCACATGGTCGACCTGGGTTCGTTCCCAGAATCCCATATGGTCCCTCAAGCCAGCTAGGAGTAATTCCTGAGTGCAGTAACCCTTGAGCATGACAGGTATGATGCCAACAGCATAAACAAATCCAGATTCTAATCCCAGGAAAAGATTTTACCTATAAAACAGCTTATGTTTCTACTTCAAAATATTAAACAGTGCATTAAAAACTAAGTAGAAACATCGCTGCAATTCCTTGGGAAGAAATGTTATGCTCTACTAGCACAATGCTAGAGCATCCTCTCCTCACAATAATTTACTGCAAAGACACATAGGGCAATGGGGTCCGAGAGGTAGTCCGGTGGGTAGGGTGTCTGCCGCACCCGGCTTGGGTTCGATCCCGGCATCCCATATGGTACCTGGAGCACCACCAGGAATAATTCCTGAGTGCAGAGCCAGGAGTAACCCTTGAGTATCACTGGGCATGACCCAGAAAGCTACATAGGGCAAGATTTTAGGTGCTAACAGAAACAGTTCTCTGCCACTTCCAGTCACGTTCCGCTCACAAAGCTTCCCCTCTTCTGCAAGAAACTGGTTAATCCTTCATCGACCCAAGTCATCAGGGTCTAAACCTGCCTTTAAAAAATGTGGACGGCGATTTTATACACCACTTTAAAAGCCTTTATTCTACACCAAAACTGATTACAGCTTTCCAAATCAAATGGACTATTTTTTTAAACTGTATTTTCAAAGTATCTTGCTTAGCCTATGGTTCAGTTTGGGTGGGGATTTTTTTGTTTGGGGACACAGCCAGCTGTGCTCTGGGCTTATGCCTGGCTCTGCACTCCCTCAACAGTCCTGGCAGGCTGAGGGGCACCACATGGCCTGAGGGACAGTCGCACACACGGCAAGTACCCTACCCACTGTACCATCCCAGTTCTATACCACTGAACTAATGAAAATCATTGAGTGTACTTAATTCAATTCACACTTGTTCTTTAAATAGTTAAAAGACTGGAAGCAGCTCTGCACTTGTTTCTCTAAACTACAGCTGCGCTTCTTCGTTAAACTCATGCAGTGGGGCTGGAGCAATAGTAGAACAAGGCTAGGGCACCTTGCACCCTGCTCATCTGTGGTCTGTCCTTGGCATCTCATATGGTCCCCAGAACACCACCAGGAGTAACTCCTGAGTGCAGTGTAACCCTGGGGATCGCCGGGTATGACCCCGCCCCAGCAAAAGTGAAAAAAAAACTCGTGTAGTTTTTCTAAGTTCAAAATTAAAAACTATCGGGCCATATCTTGCAGTGTACAACAGGATCATTTTATGCATTTTAAGCATGCCCTCTCACTGAACAGATACTTAGCTTACCTCAATGGCCGTCTACTAGAAAATTCGAAAGTAATTCCTTTAGAATTTTGCAAAATTCATTGCAAAATGAAATGCAGTATAATTATCTCTATTTTTAATGTAAGAGTCATTAGGATTTCTAGATTTCTAGTAAAAGCCTTTATCAAAATCCTTGATTGTAGACTCATATCTGGACCAAAAACCCTCTAGCTGCAGGTGAAAGCTGAAGTTAAACTCATGTACCGCTGTTAAGTACCTGACTACCTAGGGGCCAGAGACCACAGTGCTGGCCCGCACATGCCCCACCAGGCTTGGTCCTGAAGCATGCAACGAGTAGCTCCTTAGGGGTTTCTAGAAGGTTCTAAGTTGGTTTTATGTAGTTGATATGTTACATCCCATTTTAGGTGAAAAATGGGGGAAAAAAAAATCATTGAATCCTTTCACAAAGAAAATCAACTACAGAAAATAAATGGATTTTTTCCTTTTTGGGTCACACCTGACAATGCTCAGGGGTTCCTCCCTGGCTCTGCACTCAGGAATTACTCCTGGCGGTGCTGGAAGGGGTGAGGGGGACACGACCATATGGGATGCTGGCGATCAAACCCAGGTTGGCAACGTGCAAGACAAAGGCCCTAACCGCCAAGCTATTGCTCTGGCCCCTAGAAATTCAATGTAATTTGAGAAACTGCATGTGCTCAAATTAGAAGAAAATTCAAATGCTGTTTCTCAACTAAAGCTTTGTTTTGCTTTTTTGGGTCATACCAAGTGATGCAAGGTTACTCCTGGCAGTGCTCAAGGGACCATACAGGATGCAACAAGTGACCAGTCACCCTTAAGACCCTCATGGAGCTTTGTAAACTGCAACACTTTTCTGTTCCCGTACACGTTAATAAACACTCACCTCACAACTAATTACTGACTGACCTTACACTGCCTTCTTCAAACGTTCTTATTCGGTAAAGCATGTATCTAGCCACATAAAAATACCATTATTTCTTCAAACTTTTACAGACCAAACTCCTCAAAATTAAACCACTCTGAAAGAATGCTTTCAGAGTGCCGAAACAGCAATGATTATTGGTCTAAAATAAAATAAAGGGGCAAAAGCTAATTCAGATGATAACTCCAGGTACAGACCTTGGGTAAGTAACCCTTGACAGAGGAAAATGTGGCATTTCCACCATTTATTACCAACCCCACTTGCTTCTCACTTTGCGTAGCAATCAGGTGCGGACGTCAGAAACTCAAATTCCAAGTACAATTCCTGTTGTCACAGCAAGGGGAGGTGGTCGTAGCTATCAAGTCTATGTGTCTAAGAAATCAAAACGAGGGCCCGAGCGACAGTACAAAATGAGGGCCCTGCACGCGGTCTACCCGGGTTCCATCCCGGCATCCCACAGGGTCCCCACACCCAGCACCGCCAGGAGTAATTCCCTGAGTGCATTGCCGGGTGTGACCCAAAAAGCAAAAAAGGAAAGAAAATCGAAACCCGTCATTCCCCAAAGCCCAAATTTTAGTCCAACAGTTCCCATTTCAACACCTCAAGTATTAAGTGGCTAAGTTAAAAAAGACTTTTAAAAACTTGCTCAGAACTCAAGTACCCTTTTCCCCCTTTTTTTTAATGTATGCTTTAAACTTGGGGGGCGGGGGTTTCCCGAGCCCGAGCGCCAGGGCGCACCGGAGGGTTTGTTCTCCCGCGTCCCGGTCCGCCTCCCCCCGCGCCGGCGCGCACACACGCACGGGCACACACGCGGGCACACGTGTCCCTCGGCACGCAGCCGGCGCACTCGTGGCTCCGAGGAGACACACGCACGCACGCACACACACAACAAAAGGCTGGGCTGCAGATAAGCCCCCGGGGGGTGAGCCAGCCGGAAGACGCGCGGAGCCGCCCCGGGGCGCGTGTGGGCGTGGCCGGGGGCAGCCCCGCGGCCGCCCGCCCCTCCGCCCTCCCCGCTTTCGCTTTGTGCTCACAATGCAGCGCCTGGGAAGCGCTCCCCCCCCGCGCCGCCGCCGCCATGTTAGGCGCCCTCCATGTGCCCGCGGCCCGCCGGGCCCCCGGCGCCCCCCGGCCCCCGCCGCTCCCGCCGCCGCGCCCCGCCGCCCCCGGCCGCCGGCTCCCCCAGGCCACACGCCGCAGCGAGAGCGGCCCTCGGGCCGGCCACGCCGCACGGTCGGGGGCTACCAAAGACAATCGAGACAAAGAAGGAAACGTGGGGGTAGCCCATAGGCTGGGGAAGGGAGGGCTGGCACCGCGAGGACCCGCTCCCCGCAGGGGGCTGCAGTCCGCGGCCGGGCCCCAAAACCTTGTGGAGCAAGAGAGGGAGGGACCCAAAAGGCGCCTTGGGGCCCTGGTAACGGAGCAGGCAAAACCGAGGCTTAGAGGGCGCGGGGCGCCCCGGCCCCACGAGGCAGTCGGTTGAGCCCCCCAAAGGGCCCCCAGCACCTGGACTTTGTCCAAACTCTTCGCCGGCCGAAAGACCCGGGGTCTCGATTAACGGAGAGGGAAGTCTAGGGTCCCCCCGTCCCCATTACTACTTCCAAGGCCAAAGAGGCCGCCAGGGCAGCAGAGTCTGCCGCGGGGCTCCCGGTTCCCCGGGGACTAGCCTGTGCGGGCCGCCGGGCAGTGCCCGCAATGGGGCGAGCCAAGGCGCCTGCCGCAGTCGGGAACGAAGCCCCGGGCCCCACCACCCCCCTGCCCCGCCAACTCCCGGCACCTTTTTTTCTCCAGGTTGCGAAGTTTCTTGTCGATCACCCCGAGGATCTGCTTCATGGCCTCGGTCTGGACCGCGCCGGTGCCGGTTGCCGGGTGCTGAGAAGCCGCCGGCGCCGCCGCCGCCCCAGGCCCGGGCCCGGCCCCTGCCGCCGCCGCCTCGCTCCCGGAGGAACCCGACGGGGGTGGCGGTCCGACGACTTGCTGCCGCTGTGGCTGGTGGCCGAGGGCATCTTCTTGGGGAGACCGTGCAGGGCGGAGATCAAAAAGCGGGAGGAAAAGGACAAGAGCGGCCAAGTCAGGCGGCGCGGACGGGGCGAGACGCGGGAC
The DNA here is from genome assembly GCA_021461705.1 of Cryptotis parvus. Classification (NCBI taxonomy): domain Eukaryota; kingdom Metazoa; phylum Chordata; class Mammalia; order Eulipotyphla; family Soricidae; genus Cryptotis; species Cryptotis parvus. The sequence continues at coordinate 10,151 of JAJIBD010032997.1, read as the reverse complement.
AAAACGCGCAGCGGGCGGGAGTCTGCGCGGAGCCGGTGGGGGGTGGGGACGGGCCCCGCGCGCGCGCGCGCACCGCCAGGGCAGGAAGGGGCCCGCGGGCGCGCGCGCGAGACCCGCCAGCGGGGCGCCCCGGCCCGGCTCGCGCCCCCCGCCCCGCCCCGCCCCCCCCCCCCCCCCCCGCCCCGGCCACTCCGCCCGGCCTCGCCGCCCCAGGGCACCGGGGCTCGCGTCGGGGGCGGGGCCGCGCAGCGCCGGCCGCCAACGGCCCGAGCAACGGTCCCCACCGGGGCTGACCGGCGCTGGTTCGCTATCCCGGGAGGGAGGGGAGGAAGAGAACGGGAGCGGTGGGACTCGGAGGCAGAGCAACAGGGAGGATCAAGGCACGGGAAATGCCCCCCGGGGAGGCGGGAGGAAGGGGGACACTAGGAAAGCCGTGGCCCCCACGGAGGTCCCCAGGCCATCCGGAGGTAAAGGACACTCGGGGCAGCGGCCCGCTCTGCCCCCTCCAATGCTCCGGGCCAGGGCGGCGCTCACCGTATGCGCTCGCGCGGGAGGCCGCTGGCGATCCCGGAGTGGGGGCAGCTGACGAGGCAAGCGTGGCGGTGCGTTCGGGGCAAGTGTCGTGCGCTCGACGGGCGCAGGTCGTCTCACCCCTGTCCCCGCTGCACCGAGAGCCGCTGCTAGAGAGGCGGAGAGCCCGGCGCGGGAGGGACTTAGCCAGCCCTCTAGGGCGGAGGGGCGGGAGAAGTAGCGGGCGGGGGCCTTCGTGGCCGGTCGGGCTGCCCGGCGCGAACGCCTGCGGGAAAGGGCCAACCGGATGGCCGAGCCGCGCTGCCCCAGCCCCTGCCACGAAGGGGTGACCTCTCGGTGCGAGCTTCTCGCCGCCCGGGCCAATCGGCGGGAGCCAAAAGTGGCTCCGCTTTTCTGTGTGGAGCCACCTTGAAGCTCGGGTCCTTCAGGCGAAGTCGCTGGACACCCCAACGGGGACAATAGGTATCAAGCAGCTGGGGCTGGGGCTGGGACTGCCCTGCGAAGAGCCCTTATTTGGAGGGGGACAAGGGTTTCTGTAAGTAGGGGTGCGTGGGGTGGGCGGTGCAATTCCAGCTTCTAGAATTCCTTCTGTATGGAGAGCCATCAAACTACACCCCAAAAAAAAAAAAGGTCTTGGAGAAAGACGACTAACAGCTTCCCTCACTAAACAAGGATCCGGGGTCTCCCTAGAACGCTCTGGACCTGAGCGCGATGAATGGCTCTAAAAGTCTTAACATTCCGGGATCTGATTAAAAAATAAAATAAGCTTCACTGTTAAGAGGTCATTCAGTAGGCCCGAATATTATCAAGTCCGGACACCCAACTCCCATTTCACAGGTATCTACAACTTTTTTGAGTGAAATAGAAAACCAAACTTTGCGCTTTGCCCCGAGAGAAGTATTCCAGTCCTGTCATTAAGCCCAGGGGCGGGGTTGGGCGTGGCCAGTGAGCAGAAAATTAGAAACTTAAGTGCTCCTTGGAAATGTATTAAAAAGAAGACAATCAGTGGGGGAAATCAGCAATTTAACATTGGGTGACAGCAGTCAAGGACCAATTTATAATTTAAATCTGGTGGAAAAGGAGTCTACCCTGCTGGAGCCGAGAGAGACGACAGCAACCTCCAGCCTCAAGACCTGCCAGTTAGCTTCAAACTCTCTTCATTAGTTCTAAGCTTATTTTAGGAACTCCAGTGCGAGGGACTAACCTACTGTATGGAGATTGTCTTCTAAGTGGACGAAGTCAGTACATTAATGGGGTAAGACGAGGTGGTGGCGATAAAAGAGTGGAAAAGCAAAAGCCTGAGTACAGAGTCGAGACCCAAAGAAATGAAGTTGTGAGAATTTACCCCAGTGTAGCATGAGGCGGGAATGTGCCTGGTGGTTCAGGGATCAGCAAAGGAGACTGCAGTGCCTAGGACAGAGGAGAAAGGTCAGATAGAAAGGGGATTCCGTCTTGACAGGTCGTTTTAAGATTTTAATATTTATTGAGTGAAATGGAGTCTCTGCATGCGTATTTGGTTATTGTTTTTTTTTGGGGGGAAACAACTGGGAATTCTCAGCACTACTACGCACGTGGTACTCAGGAGGTCACTCTTAACAAGTGCTACCAGAGATCAAACCCAAGGCTTCCTGTGCAAAGTAAGTGCACTCCAGCCCTTTGGATAACCCCAGCCCTGCCTGCATATTTTAAGCTGAGGAAATTCATGAAAAAACTACAAATAACAGAACCAGCGCAAGGGGCTCGGGGACTATTTGGAGTGCGGATGAACTTTCCTGGGTTGGCCACGTGCAAGGCAAGTCCATCGGCTGTGCTGCAGCTCGGCCCCTAATTAAGCTTAAGGGGTGAAAAGGGCCTGGCGTTACTCAACCCAGATGGCAAAGATTCGCAGATGAGGTCCCCCAACAGCTAAGTATGTCAAGGTCAGCCCAGTCATGCCGTAGTGACAGCCCTGAGTGCTCCAGAACACTAAACAGGTGCCAACCCGGTCTCCATTTGTTTTTGGAAGTTTGTTGTTGGCTCACAGTCGTCTCCCCTTTTTTTTTTTTTTTTTCTGTTTTGGGCTACACCTGACAGTGCTTGAAAACTGATTACTCCCAGCTCAATGCTCCCCTGAGCTGTTTCCGTGGGCACTAAGGCTCATCCCAGAGTGTCTGTATGCAAAGTGTGTACTACTGCCTTTGCTCCCTGGCCCCATACATATGTTTTCTATGGGCAGAGTTGAATAGTTGGCCCAGTGAGGGTATGATTTATAAAGCCTATCTCAGACTTTGCAAAAGTTTGCCCAATCTCAGCCTTAAAACAAGTGGTGAACATCCATCCATTTGTATCAGAGTGCTCTGTTCACAGTAGTTGCTCCGAGATTTAGGCTCTTGGAGAAAACCAAAGCATCCCCTTATACCCAGTTACTGTGCCACACAGAAGGAGCATTCAGAGATATCATCAAACGCTCTGAACAGGGAGACTTGCATCACATGTATTCACAAGTCACCAAGCAGCAAGTCACCAGACCCCAGCAGCAGATAGAACAGCAGAAACTTGCTATCCTGTCACATGGCTGGTAGGAAGCCAGGTAAGCGGGAGACTTGGTGAACCACACAGCCTTTGTGCTCGCGCTTCCTACGTCCACCCTATCCCGGGACCTCTCTGTTTGGATAGTCTTTCAGTTGGTTCATGATAGCGAGACCCAGGACAGCCAATAAATTTGAATCTGTATGTTTAGTCTGACTTCCGGCCCTGCCCAAACCAAATTTGTATTTACTACTTGATAGGTAATTCACTTGATCACTTGACATTCCGTTATTCGTCAATTTACTCAAGCAGGCGCCAGTAACATTTCCATTTGACCCTATCACGTGCCAGTGTGCCCAATGGCATCTAGTTGCTTCAGGAATATAAAGAGCCTCAAGCCGTTTGTTCAGGGTCTTGGCGAAGAAGTCTGACCATCTTGTAGGTGGGCGGCCACGTGATCTTTTGACATCCCGTGGGATCCAATCGGTAACGCCTCTAGTCCAGTGGTCGTCTCCAAATCGGCGTTACATGTCCAGGCCATCTGATTTTCCATGCCTTGGCAAACGAGACTGTGTCCCTGACTCTGGAACAGCGACGGAGGTCGGAGCTCCGATTCCTTCTTTGGTAATTGACTATATGAAATTGTAGCCTTACAGTTTGGTTGAGGTACACTTCCAACCGCTTTGTCGTCTTGCAAGTCTTGCTGCCTGGTGATATCCCCAACCCCTTGAGGGTTGAATGTATATATGTTTGTTTTGGATGGTGGGACTACCCATGCAGTATTCCCACTACAGCAATTCTTAGCCAGCCTGGCCCGTGGATCAGTGCAAGGGCCCCAGGAGACAACGTGCTCAGGTCTTAACAGTACCAGCAAATACCCAGGCAGCACTGGGGACGTCTTTTTTATTTTTTTCCTTTAGGGGGGTCATACCAGCAATGCTCAGGGTTTACTCCTGGCTCTGCACTCAGGAATTACTCCTGGCGGTGCTGGGGGAACCATATGGGATGTCGGGGATTGAGCCGGGTCAACCACATGCAAGGAAAATGCCCTCACGCCCCTACCTGCTGTACGATCACTCTGGCCCCTGTTCTTTCTAACAGCTCCTAAACTTTTCACAAGAGAGACCTGCCTCCCACTGGTGATCAGGAGGCCTGGGTTCTATTTGAGCAATTCTTGATTAACTGGGCCAATGGTTCAACATGAGGCTCCAAGCATGTATGATCAGAGATCTCCAGGGCCACCTGCTGTGGTGCTCAGTGGTGGGGGCAGGGATGGGGGTGAGGTGAGGAGCCTTCAGGGTTGTCCACAGTAGGACTCCGAGAACCATACGGTGCCAGGGATCAAACACAGGTCAGCCTCAGACCCTAAACTATCTCATCTCTCCTGCTCCTAAAACTTTTTTTTAACCTAAAGTTATACTGTGGCATATAGTCACCAAAAGAAACAGGAAACATAAAGGATCTTCCAAGCAAACCAGTGGGAGAGCAAAAATGTGTATAACCTTCAGAAATCTTTGGTATGAAGTTATACCCGATGTTTTTTGTTTGCTTGTCTTGGGACCACACTTGGCAATGGTCAGAGCAAACTCCTGGCTTTACACTCAGATCACTTCTGGCAGGGCTCGGTGGGCCATATGAGGTGCCAGGGATCAAATCTCAGCCACTGCAAGACAAGTGCCCTATCCACTGTCCCACTAGATTGTTGTCTGATCCCACTGGTTCCTCTTTAAAAAATATGAAAAACAGCTTTATATAAATATTTTTTGACTTTTTGGGTCACAGCCAGCAATGCCTCTCTGAACTCCTATAAGATGCCAGTCTCCCAAGTCTGCCTCAGGCAAAGCAAATGGCTTAACCTGCTGAACTGTATATATTTTCCCCCTTTTTTGGGTCACACCCAGCAATACTCAGGGGTTACTCCTAACTCTGTACTCAGGAATTACTCCTGGCTCTGCTCAGGGAACCATATGGGATGCCTGGGAATTGAACCTGGGTCCGCCACGTGCAAAGCACACGCCCTACCTGCTGTGCTATTGCTCTTGCCCCAGCTTTTATATATATTGCTTTTGGGTCACACCCGGCAATGCTCAGGGGGTTACTCCTGGCTCTGCACTCAGGAAATTGCTCCCTGGCGGTGCTTGGGGGACCATATGGGATGCCGGGATCGAACCTGGGCGGCATGGGCCGGCCGTGTGCAAGGCAAATGCCCTACCCGGCTGGACTATCGCTCCGCCCCCAGCTTTATATTTTTTAAGGAACATTGTGTCTAGGATATTTTTCAACTTATACAAAATGACTGTTATTGAACACGCTTTGAAGTTAAACTGTCTTCAGCCAGACAAATAGTACAGGGGGTTAAGGTTAAGGTGTTTGCCTGACACGTGGCCAGCTCCAGGTCAATCTCGGTACCACGTATCATCTCCTAGGCATCACCAAGAGTGACTGACCCTGAGCAAGTGCTGGGTATGCCCTCTCCCCAATAAAGTTAGTCTCAACATAGAAGCAAAACTACTGGGAGCCAGAGCAATAGCACAGTGGGTAGGGTATTTGCCTTGCAAGTGGCCGACCTGTGTTTGATCCCCCAGCATCCCATATGGTCCCCAAGCACTGCCAGGAGTAATTCCTGAGTGCAGAGCCAGGACTAACCCTGAGCATTGCCGAGTGAGACCCAAAAAAGCAAAAGCCAAACTGCTTTGGCCACATGTAATATTTGGTTTGGGGCCATATCTATCTGTGCTCAGGGTTTGTTTATTCTTGACTCGGCTCAGGGAAACTCATGGTGGTGCTCAGGGTGCCGGTATCACTGTTGGCTATCATGGGTGGGCCATATGCATTAACTTGATGTTTCTATTCCATTGGTTCTCAGACTGGTGACTTTGCCCCACAAGGATTTTTGGCGTGTCTTGGAGGTGCTTTCAGTTGCTGTCATGCTCTGGAGGGAAGTGCCACTGATATCTTGTCAGAAATGCTTCTAAACACCCCACATACAGAGACAATACAAGCACTCATTCGGCCAAAATGCCTACGTAGTGCCAAGATTGGGCAACTCCAGTTTTCAAAGCCAAGCGTTATTTGTTCCAGCACTTTGGTAGTACAAATATTAAGATGACACTGGCAAAAAAGAATAATTAAGAATTAAGTGTCTTTAGAAATAAAAGTGTCAACATAAAAATTGAACCATAATAGACCATGATCTTGCATCTTGGCAGCAGATTTATAATCATGCCCATATCTATAAACTTTTTTCCAGTAATACAAACTCACTGTGAAGAAAAATCTGAGGAAAAGAATTTCCGAGGACTGGGACCGAGCGATAGCATAGCCGGAGGGTGTTTGCTTTTATGCCGCAGCCGGCCGGGGTTCAATCCCTGGCATCCCATATGGTCCCCCAAAGCACCACCAGGAGTAACCTCTGATTGTCGCCGGTTGTGACCCAAAAAAGAAAAAAAAAGAATTTCCGAGGACAGGAGCAATAGCTCAACAGGCTGAGCATAAGCTGTGAGTGTGGGAAGCAGGCACTTCCGTCTCAGGTGCCCTGAGGAACTGCTGAGAGCAAATCTGAGCACTGAGCCACAGTAGCCTCTGAGCGCCACTGGGCGTCTTTAGCCACCCCACTTTAAAGACAGTAAACGAAACTTGGTAATTGACAGCAGCTCTACAAACATTTTTTGGGGTGGGGTGGGGGGTGAGGGTGGCTGGACCTTACAGACTGCTCAGCACTTAGTCCTGCCCAGGATCACTTTCTAGGGGTGATCAGGATAGAACTGGAGTTGGCCTCAAGCAAGGCAATCTCTTAATCTCCCTTGTACTATCTCTCCAGCACTGTATAAGCTTCTTGTGTCTTTGTTATGCTTAGGGGTTACCCCTGGCTCTGCACTCAGAAATTACACCTGGTAGGGGCCAAAGCAATAGTCCAGCTGGGTAAGGCGTTTGCTGTGCACACAGATCAGGATTCAGTCCCTCCCAGCATCTCATGTGGTCTCCCAGGCACTCACTGCCAGGAGTAATTCCTGAGTGCTGAGCCTGGAGTAACCTCTGAGCGTTGCTGGGTGTGATCCAAGAAAAAAATTACTCTTGGTGGTGCTCAGAGGGACCATGTGGGATACCAGAATTGAACCCAGGTAAGCCACCTTCAAGGCAAGTGCCTTAGCCACAGTACTCTCTCTTTCTCTCTCTCTCTCTCTCTCTCTCTCTCTCTCTCTCTCTCTCTGCTCTCACTCTCCGCTCTCGCTCTATAAGCTTTTATTTTTTTTTTCACCGGCGATGCTCAGGGGTTACTCCTGACTCTTCACTCAGGAATTACTCCTGGCGGAGCTTGGAGACCATGTGGGATGCTGGGGATCGAACCTGGGTCAGCCATGGGCAAGGCAAACGCCCTCCCCTGTGCTATCACTCCGGCCCCTCTATCAGTTTTTTTTTTTTTGCTTTTTTTGGGTCACACTCAGCAATGCTCAGGGGTTACTCCTGACTCTTTGCTCAGGAATTAGTGCTGGCGATGTAGGCGGACCATATGGAATGCGGGGGATCGAACCAGGCGGCATAGGCCGGCTGCGTGCAAGGCAACCGCCCCTACCCGCTGGGCTATCGCTCCGGCCCTTTTTTTTTTTTTTGCTTTTTTTGGGGGGTCACACCCGGCAATGCTCAGGGGTTACTCTGGCTCTGCACTCAGGAATCACTCCTGGCAGTGCTCGGGGGACCATATGGGATGCCGGGGATCGAACCGGGCCGGCATGGGCCGACCACGCGCAAGGCAAACGCCCTACCCGCTGGGCTATCGCTCCGGCCCCACTATCAGCTTTCTTAAACACTTACTTTTTGTTTTGTTTGTCTTTTTAATTTTTTATCGTACCACAGTGAAACATACAGCTACAAAGGTGTTCGAATTGGTTCTTGGCAATACAGTATTCCAGCACCCATCCCTCCACCAGTGATCCCCACCACCAGTATATCCACACCCCCTCCCGCCCCCCCCAGGCTGCCTCAGTAGCAGGTACCCCCTTTTACTCTCTGTCTCTCGCTCTGTGTCTGCATCTCTCCCCCCCTTCTTTTACACATTGCAGCTAGCCCTGCAGACATTTAGGGTTTATCATGTAAGCCTCTGTGTATATTCAATAAACTTGGCGATGCTTCAGGGCTCTCTATTTTGGGCTCAATATGGCACCCATGAGGGAGTATGTGGTTGGGGATTGAACCAAACCTCCCACATATAAAGCATGCCTACTAGCCCTCACAGCTATCTCCCCTGCCCTCCTAGCAACGTTATGGACCACACTCTGTAGTGCCCAGGGCTTACTGCTGGCTCTACACTTCTGGCAGGGCTTAGAGGACCAAATGAGATGCCTGGGATCAAATCTGGGTCAGTCACATACCAGACACTACCTTCACCCCTGTGCTCTCTCTGGCCCCATTCCTCTACCAACTTTTTTTTCTTTTTTTGGTCACACCCAGTGAAGCTCAGGGGAACTACTACTGGCAGTGCTCCAGGGACCTTAGGGGATGCCAAGGATCAAACCCAGGTCAACCGCGTGCAAAGCATATGCCCTACCTGCAGTACTATTGCTTCAGTCCCACCCCCCCAATATTTTTTTCTTTTTGGGTCACACCTGGCGACACTCAGGTTACTCCTGACTCTTCGCTCAGGAATTACTCCTTGCGGGCTCCCCACTCCCTCAGCATGTGGGATGCTCAGGATCGAACCCGGTCAGCCGCATGCAAGGCAAATGCTCTCCCGCTGTGCTGTCGCTCCGGCCCCACCTCTCCAACTTTAGAAGAAACAAAATTTAATGTGTCTTGAGCCTGGAGAGAGTTCAGAGAGTAGGATTCTTAACATGCAACCATCTTGGGTTTGATCCCCCACATATGATCTAAGCACCCCCTGAGGACTATGACTGTGGCTCAGAAACAAAAAGGATGTGTTTTTAAGTATGAGACAAGGTTTCTGGGGCCGGAACAATTGTACAATGGGTAGGGGGTTTGCCTTGCACACAGCTGACCTGGGTCCGATCCTTGGCATCCATAGGGTCAGGATATGTATTTCAAGAACAACTTCCACACTTAGTAGCAAAAACACCACTTACATTAATGATGTACCCTTAGGGTGTTTATAAATGTTTTGAAGTCATGTATTTAGAGAAATACGAGGTGGGGAATGGAGGAGGTATTCTGAAAATACAGGTTTCTGTGGAGCAGGCATGTACATATTATGATACCAATATCCAAGGTCAAGTGAAACATATATCAGGAGGTCTTGTCAAAGGTGGAAACTATCACAAACGTGGGAGTCAGAGGCTAGGTAAGACAGAAAATGGAACAGTGTGCTAGCAATTGTCGAGGGTACTAATGCCAACCTAGAACTGAGCATTAAATACAGGCAAAAAGATACACATGACAACCCTTTAATGTATGTTCTGTAATCCATAGTCTGGAGGGAAAGGAAAAGAGAAAGAGAGAGAAATAGAAAGAAATAAAGAACCTGCCATGGAGGAGGGGCTGGGGAGGGGGAGGGAACCGGGGACGTTGGTGGTGGGAGGTGGGCACTGGTGGCGTGGATGGGTGCTGGGACACTTGTATGACCAAAACCCAAATATGAACTTTTAATTGTATATCTTTGTAATTGTAAAAATAAAAATGAAATTAAAAAATAGAGTTAAGAGATAAATAAATAAATAAATAAATAAATAAATAAATAAATAAATCTAAGGTTGAGATGCAGGCAAATCCCTGAGGCAGAAAAATGTGCCAGTAAGTTACAAAAAACGGAATTACACATCTCAGGAGAAGATGCAGGAACATCCCCCAATGAGCTAATAAAAACTTATTTTAATCTTAAGAGTTAAAAACAAAATTTAGGGGTCAGAAGTAGCACAGTGGGTAGGGTGTTTGCCCTTGCACGGCCAACCTAAGTTCAATCCCAGCATTCCCTATGGTCCCCCAAGCACTTAGGAGTAATTCCTGAGTGCAGAGTCAAGAGTAACCCCTGAGCAATGCTGGGTGTAACCCAAAAAAGCAAAAAAAAAAAAAAAAAAGCAAAGAATGTTAAAGGTCTTTAGGCTATACATTAACTGACCTGAGAAGCTCCCTAGAGAGAGGTTGGTGCTGAGTTCCTTTCTTTT
>JAJIBD010032996.1:0-23812 GCA_021461705.1 Cryptotis parvus | reverse complement strand
TTAATCCCCAGCAACTCAGGCGTCTCCCAGTCATCCAGAGTCCTGAGTGAGGCCCTGCTAATAAATAGCATCAACTTCCCCATTCAACTCACACTTGGAATTTGACTTAGGGTTCATTTTTTCAACTACCAAGTGTCCCAACTATTAGAATTCTCCTAGGGCCACAGAAATATTTAATATAAAGGCCTGACCGCATCCTGTGGCAGCAGCTAAGAACCTACAGCCACTTGGTATTGAACACCAACGTGGACCAGTCCCACTCTTTCCACTCCATTTTCTTTAAACCCAATCTCCTATTTCCTCTTTTGTTGCATAACAGTATTCATTATGTGACATTAAAACATAGGAAGCAGCCGGATGGGGACTTGCCCACCACACTAGCCACCACCTTCGCTGTCCGAGCGGCTGGGAAACTGCCTCACGACCAGATTAACAGAGCAAAACCAGTTCCAGCCAGTAGGCGGCTCCCAGAAGCGGAATCACTGGGAATCGTCAGATGGAGTCAGGGTCGCCACTCCATTTTGTCGAGCCCTGGTGGCCCCCGCCCAGGAGCTGCCCTGGGGCCACCAGCCATAGCATGAAGAGCCTCACAAGCGGCTGGGGAAGCTGGAACTTCGGCCTCCCAGGCCCAGCTGACCATGGGGCCCCGGGAGGACAGATGGGTTTTGGGAGTGGGCCCATCACCTCTGGGGGTCCCGGAAGCAGCCGGATGGGACTCGCCCACCACACTAGCCACCACCTTCGCTGTCCGGACGCTGGGATACTACCTCAACGACCAGATTAACAGAGCAAAACCAGTTCGAGGCCAGGGTCCATTAAAATAGTGGAAACAGTAATGTCTTTTAATGCACTGCATTCCACGATGTGCAGGAAAGTTTAGGAGGGAGAGAGAGAGAGAGGAGAGAAATGACATACAGAACCCGCCAAGTAGTTGAGGTGTGGGAGGGGGGAGGGAGGTGGGGACATTGGTGATGGAGATGGGTTTGGGTGGAGGGATGGGTGTTGGAACACTGTAGAACCAAACTCTACATGAGCATCTTTCAATTGTATGTCTAAAATGGTGTAATAAAATTTGGGGGGAAAAATATAAAAAAAAAAATACACTGGTCAAGGTAAGGTGTTGGAACATTGTATGACGAAACCTGATCATGAATAGCTTTATAACTATGTATCTCATTGAGATTCAATAAAAATTTAAAAAAATAAAAAATAAAAAACATAGGATCACCTATCCAGCACTATCAATCAGGTTTCACCTATCTAGAAACTGGAAGATGCATTCATCAAAAATCATAACAAAAATCGTGATCGACCTAAGGGGCTGTGGAATCAACAGTTCCTCCTCTTAGAAAGTAGCGGTCGTGGACTCCAGGTATGAACTCCAGGCCTCCAGAGCACAACAGTGCACACGTCGAGCTCTTATGCTGCTTTCCTGACCACCATGGTTCTTTCCATGGCATTCTCAATTTAACTGCAGCTAATTTCATTTCTTCCCCCACTATTTTCCTTCAGATTATACTGTTGAATTGCATTATACCTAAACTTCCATTCTTCTCAAAGATTTTATCACTACCAATCTACCGACCAACAAAAATATTTTAATACAGTATCAATGCTGCAAAATGAATATCTTAAAGTGCAGGAGACTGGGGCAATAGTCCAATGGGTAGGGCAAAATGGATGCTAAAATGAATATTTAAAGTGTGCTGGAGACTGGGGCAATTGTCCAGCGGTAGGCCATTTGCCTTGCACAATGTAGACCCAGGTTCAATCCCAAGCACCACCAGGAGAAATTCCTGAACGTGGAGCCAGGAATAATCCCTGAGCACGCTGGGTGGGCAGGACCCAAAAGGAAATATAGTGTCCTGTAGAATTCTTCTTTTACTGCTAGGTGCTACATATTCTTTAGAAATTTTGAAACATACTGGGGTGGGGCCAAAAAGTACAGTGGGTAAGGTATTTGCCTTGCATATGGGAGACCCCAATTTTGATCACTGTGCACCCCATATATATAGCCCTGAGTCAACCAAGAGACTTGATCACAGAGCCAGGAAAAGCCCTGGGGCACCACCAGGTGTGACTCTTAAACTAAATGTCTCTTCTCTTACAGTAGAAGAGACAAACTCAATTATAAACCTAGGTCTAAGTCTAGCAGAACAGGTGCTGGCCTTACCCGGCGCCAACCCAGGTTGGATCACTGGGACCAGCCACTCTCTAGTCCCATCCCCCAGAAGTGATGCTCAGTATTGATTCTAGCACCCCATATGGTCCCAAGTCTGCTAGGAGTTAAGACCTGAGTACTGTCAGGTGAGCACCAAAAATTCCAACCCCCAAAGAAAAGTGTAAATAGTTACCAGAGATAGAAACTGGAAAAATCTGAAAACATTTGCCCACAAGGGAAACTGTTTCTTCAAGTAATGATCTACAAAAAGAAAGAACACCTGAAAATGGAAAGCCCTTCTGAGAGTCCCAGCAAGAAAAACTCAAAATTTCACCATCTGCACAAAGGTTAATAAAGGGCATTTTGGACCAGAGACACAATACAGTGGATAGAGCACTTGTTTTACACAGACGGCCCAGGTTAGTGCCTGGTACTCAACCACTGTCCCCGAGTATTCCCATAGTGCAGAGCCAGGAGTAATGGAGTAATGGGAGGAGGGAGGGATGGAGGGAGGAGGGAGGAAGGAAGAAAGAAGGAAGGAAGGAAGGCGCTCTTTAGTAAGAGTACATTAAAAGAGTACATTAAACATTTCAGATTATGTCTGCAAGGGCTGTAAATTACTTAGAATCTGTTGTGCCTGAGAAGCTTTACACAACATAGATTAGGACGGGGTCAAGAGGTGGGGTGGAGGCGTTAAATCATTTACATGAGGCTGACCCTGGATGTAACCCTACAGTCCCCTAAGGAAGGAGTTTCCTCAGCACAAAGCTTGCTGTGACACAAAATCTAAGGAAAAGAACTTAAACATGGGCTGGAGGATAGCCCAGTAGATGGCGCCTTGTGCACGCGGCTGGCCTATGCGGTCTCTCCCGCATCCCATAGGTCCCTCATATGGGTCTGCACTCAATCTCTCATATGGCTCTGCACTCAGTGATTCCCTGAGTGCAGAGCCAGCGCCCTGGTGGTCTAGTGGTTAGATTTGGCACTCTCACGTGAGTGCAGAGCTAGGCATAACCCCCTGAGCATTGCCAGGTGTGACCCAAAAGCAAAAAAAAAAAAAAAAAAAAATCCAGAAACCGTGTGACTCAAAAAGAAATGATCTAAGGTAACTTTTACTTACACACACACACACTCACACACACACACACACACACACACACACACACACATATTCATCTATGACAGAACCAGAATGACAGTACAGCACGGGGATATTTGCCTTGCAGTCAACCCGGTAGGATACGGTTTTCCTTATGGTCCCCAGCACCACAGGAGTAATTCCTGAGTATAGAGCCAGGAGTAACTCCTGAGTACTGTGGGTGCAGCCCCCAAAAAAAAAAAAACAACAAAATCGCCTGTGACTTATTACTTTGTTGTAGCTTCTGCCAAAATTTTTTTTCAGAAATCCAATTGATATGAAAATGTTGACATCAGTATTAGATCATAGTCACCAGTCCACTAGGTATTCTTTTGAAATAGAGCAAACTTTTTTTTTTGCTTTTGGGCCACACCCGGTAAGCTTAGGTTACTCCTGGCTCTGCACTCAGGAATCACTCCTGGCAGTGCTGGGAGACCATATGGGATGCCGGATCGAACCTGGGCCTGCACAGGTCGACTGCATGCAAGGTAACCTTCTTACCAGCTGGACTATCACTCCAGCCCCACAAACTTATTTTTTGTGCAGGTAGAGATTACAACGAATTTTACAACAAAATTATTGTGACACCTCCCCACCCGAGCTAAGCAGTTGATACCGAAAGAAACTGTAAGAGGGCAAAAAGCAAGACACAAGGGTCCCTTCCTCGGGGCCAGAGAAACACTAAGGAGGTGGCGTAAGGCACTGCCCTGCACAGGCTGGACGATCCCAGTGTGGTCTAGCTCTGGCATTGTTCCTTGAGCGCTCACCGTCGTGTAGCCCGAAAGTGCCGCTTCCTTGCGCGCTCACCGTCAGTGGAGCCCGAAAGTGCCGCTCTTGAGCGCCTCACCGTGAGTGCAACCAGAAAAGCCGCTACTGCCAGCAACCCCAGGAAAGAAACATTTCGGCCCAACTTTTACATCCTCCTGTAGCCTTTGGAAGGGTTTCAAATCCCCAGTCCTGCATTGTTCTTCACTGAGCAATGCCAGTTCTGAATTGGGCCACATTATGCTCAGCAGTTAATTCTGCCCCGTAGTCGCCCTTCCACCAAAGCCATTGATGAAGTGTATAGTAAGTACACTATACACGTAACAAGGAACAAGTCTTCCAAATTTTGAAATGGAGATTAGAGAGTAGAGCACAATTCATTGATCTGTAATAGCTACCTTCAAATGCTGGAAGCCTTCTCACGCTAGGGAATTCTGAGTTGTTGAAGAAAACAAAATAAGTGTTAAACAGCGGCGAAAGGGGAGTGAGGAATGTCAAACTTTTCTAGTTGTCAGAAAGAATGAGGGCTGCAGAGTACACGGGTAGGGGCAGGGCGCTTGCCTGCACACAGCACATCTGGGTTCAATGCCCAGAATGCAGATGGGCCCCCAGCACCACCAGGGATATTCTCTACCCCTGAGCATTGCCAGGTGTATCCCAAAAAAACTAAGCTAAACCCAAAAGTGCTCAAAAGGAGAAATGAGGCCCCAGAAGACTAACACAAAAAAAAACACATCAACAGGCCACGATTTCTAAACATTAATAATAAAATTTAGGGGCCAGAGAAATAGGAGATAGGGCGCTTGCCTTGCAAACAGCCAAACCTAAATCCAATCCCCTTCATCCCATATGGGCCAAGCATACTGCCAGAAGTAAACCTCTCAGCACTGCCAGGAGTGGACCCCCCCCCAAAAAAAAAAAAAAAATCAAACAAGTAAAATGCTAAATTACATGTTATATAGGTTCCTTTTAAAGATAATTTTCCAGAAAAGTAAGCTTTAGTGTGACAAAATTTTAACCAACCCATAAAACACAATCCAATCCTGGAATGGGCTTTGAAGGCAGAGCAGCTAAGCTCTTTCTTGCCATGCACATAGTTGATCCACGCTGGAGTCCCCAGCAACACAGATTGCCTCTGGGCCTCAACAGGGTGATCTCTGAGCACTGAGACAGACACAGACACACACACTTTTTTTTGATAAAAGACAATCCCACTCCGGGACTGAGTTAGTACAGCAGGTGAGGGGACTTGCAAGGGGGCCAACCCAAGCTCAACCCCCAGAACCTAAGGCCTCTGGAGCCTCGCCAGAAGCGATCCCTGAGCAGAGCCAGAACTAAGCCCTGAGCGCCACTGTATGTGGCCCAAAAGCAAAAAAAACAAACAAAAAAATAATAGCTAAAGATTACAAGGGTTAGGAAAGACCTCAAAGGCTGCAAAAACCAGCCTTGCAAGTGGCCTCCAAAAAATTTCACCTGCCTCCTCCACCACACGTAATTCTATGAAAACCCTTACTCTTGTTACTGGTTTAATTATGAAGCAACAACTGAAAGCAATAGAAAAATTTTAATTGGGGCCAAAACAATAGTACAACCTGAAGGCACTTGCCTTGCAGGCAACTCAACCTAAGCTTGACCCCGGCCCCCATGGTCCCCGAAGCCTGCTAGGAATGATCTGAGTTCAGAGTCAGGTGTAAGTCCTGAGTACAACCAGGTGGTGGGGGCAAGGGAGGAGGGGATGGCAGAAAATAAAACCATAAAGAGGTTTGGGCCAGGAGGGCATTGGCCTTGCATGACTGACCCAGGTTAGATCCTGTGTGCAAAACCAGCACTAGCTCTGAGCACTGCCAGGTGTGACCTAAAATCCCAAAAGAAAAAAGAATCCAAGAAGAAAAAATCCAAAACTAAGAAAAAATCTAAGCCCCCTGTTTCTATACTCAAATTCTATCCCAAAAAAATACCCTCTGGTATTGCTAATGACTAAATTAGCAGGAGTAGCCAATTCGTAATTCCAACATTGACTGAATTTCTCTTCTGGCCCCATAGAAAAATATAATCATTTACTGAAAATTCTAGACACCCTAATAAAATAAGATGGAAGGTCCGCACACTAAATTCTCTTTACTAATACTTTTTCCAAAAAAATTTTAGGGGCCGAGCGATAGCCCAGCGGGTAGGGCGCTTGCCTTGCACGCCGGCCCAGCTGGCCTGGGTTCAATCCCCGCAACGCATATGGTCCCGCAAGCACCGCCAGGAGTAATTGCTGAGTGCAGAGCCAGGAGAAACCCTTGAGCACCGCCGGCGTGACCCAAAAAAAAGCAAAAAAAAAAATTTATAAATCCAAACTTGAGTAGAGGCTAGCAAATGTTCATTTGGGACTTACTAATGTACAGAAAGAAACCAACAGTTTACATTGTTTAAGAATTCAATGACAACAAAATAGATGACCCAACTGATAACGGAGACACAC
Source organism: Cryptotis parvus (assembly GCA_021461705.1). NCBI lineage: Eukaryota > Metazoa > Chordata > Mammalia > Eulipotyphla > Soricidae > Cryptotis > Cryptotis parvus. The sequence continues at coordinate 17,281 of JAJIBD010032996.1, read as the reverse complement.
GGAAATTGACGCTTACTGCTATTCTCTGACCACCCTGAACCTAAGTGTGAGCTTGTTTTTGGGTCACATCCAGCAATGCTCAGGGGTTGCTCCTGGCTCTGCACTCAGCAATTAACTCCTGGCGGTGCTCGGGGACCACATGGGATGCCGGGGATAGAACCTGGGTCAGCTGCTTGCAAGGCAAACTCCCTTTCTGCTCTCGGCCCCACAAATTTAAAGAAACAAGATCTAAAATGAAGTCAAATACTTTTTCTTTGCATTCAACTTGAAACAGAAGAACTCTGGGTCAGAATGACAGTATATTGGCAGTATATTGCTTGCCTTGCAAGTGGCCAACCCAGGTTCAATCCCTGGTACCACATAGTCCCCCTTAAGCCCACCAGAAGTTGAGTGCAGACAGAAGCAAGCTCTAAGCACCAGTGTGGTCCAAAAACTACACACACACACACACACACACACACACACACACACACACACACACAGAGCAACTACAGGACTCTCTGGGAGAGAGCAGGTAAGGCTCAGGCCTTGCACATGGTCAATCCCCTGAAACCTTATATGTTCTTGGAGCTATGCCAAGGAGTACCCTCCTAAAAGACGTGCAGGAGTGATTCCTGGGCACTGAGCCAGAAGTAAGCCCTGACTGTGCATCAACAGGTATGACACTATTCCCCTAAAAATAACTTCTAAAATTTTTAATTTAAGTTAAAGGCTTTATTTGGTATTAAAAAGCACCACATTGGAGAATATTTTCTTCTTCCTTTTTTCTTTTTTTTTGCTTGGGTCACACCCATAATGCTCAGGATTACTCCTGGATCAGAAATTACTCCTTGTGGTGCTCAGGACCATATGGGACACAGGGGATCAAAACGGTTGGCCACATGTCAAGGCAATGCCCTATCTGCTGTGCTATCACTCCAGCCCCTGGAGAATATTTCTAATCCTCTCATAAACTGTTACCAAAACTCGTGAATCTTACCCTTTCCAACATGGGTCTAGGTGGTTTCTGGGGAGGCGGGCAGGGAGGGAGTGGGATACAAGCAGTGGTGCTCAGAGCTTACTCCTGGGCCACTCCGGCAAGCGCTTGGGAACCGCCTGGGAACCGGTCTGCAGAGCCCAGGCCACCCGCGGGCAAAGTGCCCTATCCGCTGTCTGTCACCCGGCCCTCGCGCGTCATTTTACCATGAATATCTCCATTAACTCTTCTACAAAACCAACTGTAGGAATTGTTTTAATGGCTTTCAGTTCCTAAAAGAGATAAAATGTAATATAATTAAGGCCCTCTGATTTTAAACTGAACTATTTTCCAGACATTATTTCTAAAGAAGAGCTAGTATTAATCACCTAACTCTTAATTTACAGTAAGAAAATTTCAGGGTCGGAAGTCCAGCAGGCAGGCAGGGCGCTTGGCTTGCACGCGCTGACTCCAGGTTTGATTTCCCCCGCATGCCATATGGTTCCCTAGAAACGCCAAGAGTAATTCCTGAGAGCAGTGCCAGGAGTAACCCCTGAGCATGTCAGGGGCGGACCCAAATAACAAAAAAAAAAAAAAAAAAAAAAAAATCCTACATAATTTACTGCATAGCTTAAATTATATGCTTAATCTCTGAATCACAGATTGATACAAATATTTGCCACAAAGTAAAAATCCTAGAACAAAATATCGGGCCAGGTTAATTTAGACAGATGATCTAAATTAACTCATCCCAGAAAAAGGGACCCACATGTAAAGCATGAGGGAATTCACAGCTTTACTGTTTTAAATTGAGGGTTTTTTTTTGTTTTGGGTAACACTCAGCAATGGTCAGCTACTCCTGGCTCTGCACTCAGAAATTATTCCTGGCACTGCTTGGAGGACCATTTGAGATACCAGAGATCACACCCAGGTCAGCGGTATGCAAAACAAACGCCCCACCTGCTCTGCTATTGCTCTGACCCCTTAAACTCAAATTTTAAATACTTCTCTACAAGAGATTGAGGCAGTCGAAGGAAACATATTAAGTAAATGCTTTTTCTTTCCCTGTGCAAGGTAGATGCCAATGTCCTCTGCATTGCAGTAGAACAGTTCCGAACCAATGAAGAAGATAACAACAGAAATTTTTACTGTCAAAAAAAAAAAATCCACGGAGCCAGAGCAATAGTGCAGTGGGTAAGGCATTTGCCTTGCACATGGTCAACCTGGGTTCGTTCCCCAGAATCCCATATGGTCCCTCAAGCCAGCTAGGAGTAATTCCTGAGTGCAGTAACCCTTGAGCATGACAGGTATGATGCCAACAGCATAAACAAATCCAGATTCTAATCCCAGGAAAAGATTTTACCTATAAAACAGCTTATGTTTCTACTTCCAAAATATTAAACAGTGCATTAAAAACTAAGTAGAAACATCGCTGCAATTCCTTGGGAAGAAATGTTGTGCTCTACTAGCACAATGCTAGAGCATCCTCTCCACAATAATTTACTGCAAAGACACATAGGGCAATGGGGTCCGAGAGGTAGTCCGGTGGGTAGGGTGTCTGCACGTACCCGACTTGGTTCGATCCCGGCATCCCATATGGTACCTGGAGCACCACCAGGAATAATTCCTGAGTGCAGAGCCAGGAGTAACCCTTGAGTATCACTGGGCGTGACCCAGAAAGCTACATAGGGCAAGATTTTAGGTGCTAACAGAAACAGTTCTCTGCCACTTCCAGTCACGTTCCGCGCCTACAAAGCTCCCCTCTTCTGCAAGAAACTGGTTAATCCTTCATCGACCCAAGTCATCAGGGTCTAAACCTGCCTTTTAAAAAATGTGACGGGTGATTTTATACACCACTTTAAAAGCCTTTATTCTACACCAAAACTGATTACAGCTTTCCAAATCAAATGGACTATTTTAAACTGTATTTTCAAAGTATCTTGCTTAGCCTATGGTTCAGTTTGGGTTCCGGGGATTTTTGTTTTGGGGACACAGCCAGCTGTGCTCTGGGCTTATGCCTGGCTCTGCACTCCTCAACAGTCCTGGCAGGCTGAGGGCACCACATGGCCTGAGGGACAGTCGCACACACGGCAATTACCCTACCCACTGTACCATCCCAGTTCTATACCACTGAACTAATGAAAATCATAACCAACTCATTGAGTGTACTTAATTCAATTCACACTTGTTCTTTAAATAGTTAAAAGACTGGAAGCAGCTCTGCACTTGTTTCTCTAAACTACAGCTGCGCCTTCTTCGTTAAACTCATGCAGTGTGGCTGGAGCAATAGTAGAGCAAGGCTAGGGCACCTTGCACCCTGCTCATCTGTGGTCTGTCCTTGGCATCTCATATGGTCCCCAGAACACCACCAGGAGTAACTCCTGAGTGCAGTGTAACTCCCTGGGGATCCTGGTATGACCCCGCCCCAGCAAAAGTGAAAAAAAACTCATGTAGTTTTCTAAGTTCAAAATTAAAAACTATCGGGCCATATCTTGCAGTGTACAACAGGATCACTTTATGCATTTAAGCATGCCCTCTCACTGAACAGATACTTGTTACCTCAATGGCCGTCTACTAGAAAATTGAAAGTAATTCCTTTAGAATTTTGCAAAATTCATTGCAAAATGAAATGCAGTATAATTATCTCTATTTTTGATGTAAGAGTCATTAGGATTTCTAGATTTCTAGTAAAAGCCTTTATCAAAATCCTTGATTGTAGACATATCTGGACCAAAAACCCTCTAGCTGCAGGAGAAAGCTGAAGTTAAACTCATGTACCGCTGTTAAGTGCCTGACTACCTAGGGGCCAGAGACCACAGTGCTGGCCCGCACATGCCCACCAGGCTTGGTCCTGAAGCATGCAACGAGTAGCTCTTAGGGGTTTCTAGAAGGTTCTAAGTTGGTTTATGTAGTTGATATGTTACATCCCATTTTAGGTGAAAAATGGGGGAAAAAATCATTGAATCCTTTCACAAAGAAAATCAACTACAGAAAATAAATGGATTTTTTCTTTTGGGTCACACCTGACAATGCTCAGGGGTTCCTCCTGGCTCTGCACTCAGGAATTACTTCTGGCGGTGCTGGAAGGGGTGAGGGGGACACGACCATATGGGATGCTGGCGATCAAACCCAGGTTGGCAATGCAAGACAAAGGCCCTAACCGCCAAGCTATTGCTCTGGCCCCTAGAAATTAAATGTAATTTGAGAAACTGCATGTGCTCAAATTAGAAGAAAATTCAAATGCTGTTTCTCAACTAAAGCTTTGTTTTGCTTTTTGGGTCATACCAAGTGATGCAAGGTTACTCCTGGCAGTGCTCAAGGGACCATACAGGATGCAACAAGTCACCAGTCACCCTTAAGCCCCTCATGGAGTTTTGTAAACTGCAACACTTTCTGTTCACGTACACGTTAATAAACACTCACCTCACAACTAATTACTGACTGACCTTACACTGCCTTCTTCAAACGTTCTTATTCGGTAAAGCATGTATCTAGCCACATAAAAATACCACTATTTCTTCAAACTTTTACAGACCAAACTCCTCAAAATTAAACCACTCTGAAAGAATGCTTTCAGAGTGCCAAAACAGCAATGATTATTGGTCTAAAATCAAATAAAGGGGCAAAAGCTAATTCAGATGATAACTCCAGGTACAGACCTTGGGTAAGTAACCCTTGACAGAGGAAAATGTGGCATTTCCACCATTTATTACCAACCCCACTTGCTTCTCACTTTGCGTAGCAATCAGGTGCGGACATCTGAAACTCAAATTCCAAGTACAATTCCTGTTGTCACAGCAAGGAGGTGGTCGTAGCTATCAAGTCTATGTGTCTAAGAAATCAAAACGAGGGCCCGAGCGACAGTACAAAATGAGGGCCCTGCACGCGGTCTACCCGGGTTCCATCCCCGGCATCCCATTAGTCCCCACACCCAGCACCGCCAGGAGTAATTCCTGAGTGCAGAGCCAGGAGCAACCCCTGAGCATTGCCGGGTGTGACCCAAAAAGCAAAAAAACAAAGAAAATCGAAACCCGTCATTCCCCAAAGCCCAAATTTTAGTCCAACAGTTCCCATTTCAACACCTCAAGTATTAAGTGGCTAAGTTAAAAAGACTTTTAAAAACTTGCTCAGAACTCAAGTACCCTTTTTCTCCCCCTTTTTTTAATGTATGCTTTAAACTTGGGGGGCGGGGTTTCCTGAGCCCGAGCGCCAGGGCGCACCGGAGGGTTTGTTCTCCCGCGTCCCGGTCCGCCTCCCCGCGCCGGCGCGCACACACGCACGGGCACACACGCGGGCACACGTGTCCCTCGGCACGCAGCCGGCGCACTCGTGGCTCCGAGGAGACACACGCACGCACGCACGCACGCACACACACAACAAAAGGCTGGGCTGCAGATAGGCCCCGGGGGGGTGAGCCAGCCGGAAGACGCGCGGAGCCGCCCTGGGCGCGTGTGGGCGTGGCCGGGGCAGCCCCGCGGCCGCCCGCTCCCGCCCCTCCCCGCTTTCGCTTTGTGCTCACAATGCAGCGCCTGGGAAGCGCTCCCTCCCCGCGCCGCCGCCGCCATGTTAGGCGCCCTCCATGGGCCCCGCGGCCCGCCGGGCCCGGCGCCCCCGGCGCCCCCGGCCCCCGCCGCTCCCGCCGCCGCGCCCCGCCGCCCCGGCCGCCGGCTCCCCCGGGCCACACGCTGCAGCGAGAGGCCCTCGCCCGGGCCACGCCGCACGGTCGGGGGCTACCAAAGACAATCGAGACAAAGAAGGAAACGTGGGGGGGTAGCCCATAGGCTGGGGAAGGGAGGGCTGGCACCGCGAGGACCCGCTCCCCGCAGGGGCTGCAGTCCGCGGCCGGGCCCCAAAACCTTGTGGAGCAAGAGAGGGAGGGACCCAAAAGGCGCCTTGGGGCCCTGGTAACGGAGCGGGCAAAACCGAGGCTTAGAGGGCGCGGGGCGCCCCGGCCCCACGAGGCAGTCGGTTGAGCCCCCCAAAGGGCCCCCCAGCACCTGGACTTTGTCCAAACTCTTCGCCGGCCGAAAGACCCGGGGTCTCGATTAACGGAGAGGGAAGACTAGGGTCCCCCGTCCCCATTACTACTTCCAAGGCCAAAGAGGCCGCCAGGGCAGCAGAGTCTGCCGCGGGGCTCCCGGTTCCCGGGGACTAGCCTGTGCGGGCCGCCGGGCAGTGCCCGCAATGGGGCGAGCCAAGGCGCCTGCCGCAGTCGGGAACGAAGCCCCGGGCCCCACTCACCCCTGCCCCGCCAACTCCCGGCACCTTTTTTTCTCCAGGTTGCGAAGTTTCTTGTCGATCACCCCGAGGATCTGCTTCATGGCCTCGGTCTGGACCGCGCCGGTGCCGGTTGCCGGGTGCTGAGAAGCCGCCGGCGCCGCCGCCGCCCCAGGCCCGGGCCCGGCCCCTGCCGCCGCCGCCTCGCTCCCGGAGGAACCCGACGGGGGTGGCGGTCCGACGACTTGCTGCCGCTGTGGCTGGTGGCCGAGGGCATCTTCTTGGGAGACCGTGCAGGGCGGAGATCAAAAAGCGGGAGGAAAAGGACAAGAGCGGCCAAGTCAGGCGGCGCGGACGGGGCGAGACGCGGGGACAAAACGCGCAGCGGGCGGAGTCTGCGCGGAGCCGGTGGGGGGTGGGGACGGGCCCGGCGCGCGCGCGCACCGCCAGGGCAGGAAGGGGCCCGCGGGCGCGCGCGCGAGACCGCCAGCGGGGCGCCCCGGCCCGGCTCGCGCCCGCCCCCCCGCCCCCGCCCCCGCCCCTCCCCCGCACCGGCCACTCGGCCCGGCCTCGCCGCCCCAGGGCACCGGGGCTCGCGTCGGGGGCGGGGCCGCGCAGCGCCGGCCGCCAACGGCCCGAGCAACGGTCCCCACCGGGGCTGACCGGCGCTGGTTCGCTATCCCGGGGAGGGAGGGAGGAAGAGAACGGAGCGGTGGGACTCGGAGGCAGAGCAACAGGGAGGATCAAGGCACGGGAAATACCCCGGGGAGGCGAGGAAGGGGACACTAGGAAGCCGTAGCCCCCACGGAGGTCCCCAGGCCATCCGGAGGTAAAGGACACTCGGGGCAGCGGCCCGCTCTGCCCCCTCCAATACTCCGGGCCAGGGCGGCGCTCACCGTATGCGCTCGCGCGGAGGCCGCTGGCGATCCCGAGTGGGGGGCAGCTGACGAGGCAAGCGTGGCGGTGCGTTCGGGGGCAAGTGTCGTGCGCTCGACGGGCGCAGGTCGTCTCACCCTGTCCCCGCTGCACCGAGAGCCGCTGCTAGAGAGGCGGAGAGCCCGGCGCGGGAGGGACTTAGCCAGCCCTCTAGGGCGGAGGGGCGGGAGAAGTAGCGGGCGGGGGCCTTCGTGGCCGGTCGGGCTGCCCGGCGCGAACGCCTGCGGGAAAGGGCCAACCGGCTGGCCGAGCCGCGCTGCCCCCAGCCCCTGCCACGAAGGGTGACCTCTCGGTGCGAGCTTCTCGCCGCCCGGGCCAATCGGCGGGAGCCAAAAGTGGCTCCGCTTTTCTGTGTGGAGCCACCTTGAAGCTCGGGTCCTTCAGGCGAAGTCGCTGGACACCCCAACGGGGACAATAGGTATCAAGCAGCTGAGGCTGGGGCTGGGACTGCCCTGCGAAGAGCCCTTATTTGGAGGGGACAAGGGTTTCTGTAAGTAGGGGTGCGTGGGGTGGGCGGTGCAATTCCAGCTTCTAGAATTCCTTCTGTATGGAGAGCCATCAAACTACACCCCCCAAAAAAAAGGTCTTGCAGAAAGACGACTAACAGATTCCCTCACTAAACAAGGATCCGGGGTCTCCCTAGAACGCTCTGGACCTGAGCGCGATGAATGGCTCTAAAAGTCTTAACATTCCGGGATCTGATTAAAAAAATAAAATAAGCTTCACTGTTAAGAGGTCATTCAGTAGGCCCGAATATTATCAAGTCCGGACACCCAACTCCCATTTCACAGGTATCTACAACTTTTTTGAGTGAAATAGAAAACCAAACTTTGCGCTTTGCCCCGAGAGAAGTATTCCAGTCCTGTCATTAAGCCCAGGGGCGGGGTTGGGCGTGGCCAGTGAGCAGAAAATTAGAAACTTAAGTGCTCCTTGGAAATGTATTAAAAAGAAGACAATCAGTGGGGAAATCAGCAATTTAACATTGGGTGACAGCAGTCAAGGACCAATTTATAATTTAAATCTGGTGGAAAAGGAGTCTACCCTGCCCGTTCACTTTGAATAATCCTGGCGGCTGGAGCCGAGAGAGACGACAGCAACCTCCAGCCTCAAGACCTGCCAGTTAGCTTCAAACTCTGTTCATTAGTTCTAAGCTTGTTTTAGGAACTCCAGTGCGAGGGACTAACCTACTGTATGGAGATTGTCTTCTAAGTGGACGAAGCCAGTACATTAATGGGGTAAGACGAGGTGGTGGTGATAAAAGAGTGGAAAAGCAAAAGCCTGAGTACAGAGTCGAGACCCAAAGAAATAAAGTTGTGAGAATTTACCCCAGTGTAGCATGAGGCGGGAATGTGCCTGGTGGTTCAGGGATCAGCAAGGAGACTGCAGTGCCTAGGACAGAGGAGAAAGGTCAGATAGAAAGGGGATTCCGTCTTGACAGGTCGTTTTAAGATTTTAATATTTATTGAGTGAAATAGGGTCTCTGCATGCGTATTTATTTTGGTTATTTTTTTTTGGGGGAACAACTGGGAATTCTCAGGACTACTACTCACATGGTACTCGGGAGGTCACTCTTAACAAGTGCTACCAGAGATCAAACCCAAGGCTTCCTGTGCAAAGTAAGTGCACTCCAGCCCTTTGGATAACCCCAGCCCTGCCTGCATATTTTAAGCTGAGGAAATTCATGGAAAAACTACAAATAACAGAACCAGCGCAAGGGGCTCAGGGGACTATTTGGAGTGCGGATGAACTTTCCTGGGTTGGCCACGTGCAAGGCAAGTCCATCCGCTGTGCTGCTGCTGCCCGGCCCCTAATTAAGCTTAAGGGGTGAAAAGGGCCTGGCGTTACTCAACCCAGATGGCAAAGATTCGCAGATGAGGTCCCCCAACAGCTAAGTATGTCAAGGTCAGCCCAGTCATGCCGTAGTGACAGCCCTGAGTGCTCCAGGACACTAAACAGGTATCTATAAGCCCTACTCCCTGGCCAACCCGGTCTCCATTTGTTTTTGGAAGTTTTGTTGTTGCCTCACAGTCGTCTCCCCCTTTTTTTTTTTCTGTTTTGGGCTACACCTGACAGTGCTTGAAAACTGATTACTCCCAGCTCGATGCTCCCCTGAGCTGTTTCCAGTGGGCACTAAGGCTCATCCCAGAGCGTCTGTATGCAAAAGTGTGTACTACTGCCCATTGAATTCGCTCCCCTGGCCCCATACATATGTTTTCTATGGGCAGAGTTGAATAGTTGGCCCAGTGAGGGTATGATTTATAAAGCCTATCTCAGACTTTGCAAAAGTTTGCCCAATCTCAGCCTTAAAACAAGTGGTGAACATCCATCCATTTGTATCAGAGTGCTCTGTTCACAGTAGTTGCTCCGAGATTTAGGCTCTTGGAGAAAACCAAAGCATCCCCCTTATTCCCAGTTACTGTGCCACACAGAAGGAGCATTCAGAGATATCATCAAACGCTCTGAACAGGGGAGACTTGCATCACATGTATTCACAAGTCACCAAGCAGCAAGTCACCAGACCCCAGCAGCAGATAGAACAGCAGAAACTTGCTATCCTGTCACATGGCTGGTAGGAAGCCAGGTAAGCGAGAGACTTGGTGAACCACACAGCCTTTGTGCTCAGCGCTTCCTACGTCCACCCTATCCCGGACCTCTCTGTTCGGATAGTCTTTCAGTTGGTTCATGATAGCGAGACCCAGGACAGCCAATAAATTTGAATCTGTATGTTTAGTCTGACTTCCGGCCCTGCCCAAACCAAATTTGTATTTACTACTTGATAGGTAATTCACTTGATCACTTGACATTCCGTTATTTGTCGATTTACTCAAGCAGGCGCCAGTAACATTTCCATTTGACCCTATCACGTGCCAGTGTAGCCCAATGGCATCTAGTTGCTTCAGGAATATAAAGAGCCTCAAACCGTTTGTTCAGGGTCTTGACGAAGAAGTCTGACCATCTTGTAGGTGGGCGGCCATGTGATCTTTTGACATCCCGTGGGATCCAGTTGGTAACAGCTCTAGTCCAGCGGTCGTCTCCAAATCGCTTACATGTCCAGGCCATCTGATTTTCCATGCCTTGGCAAACGAGACTGTGTCCCTGACTCTGGAACAGCGACGGAGGTCGGAGCTCCAGATTCCTTCTTTGGTAATTGACTATATGAAATTGTAGCCTTACAGTTTGGTTGAGGTACACTTCCAAGTCTTGGAAGTCTTGCTGCCTGGTGATATCCCCAACCCCTTGAGGGTTGAATGTATATATGTTTGTTTTGGATGGTGGGACTACCCATGCAGTATTCCCACTGCAGCAATTCTTAGCCAGCCTGGCCCGTGGATCAGTGCAAGGGCCCCAGGAGACAACGTGCTCGGTCTTAACAGTACCAGCAAATACTCAGGCAGCACTGGGGGCGTCTTTTTATTTTTTTCCTTTAGGGGTCATACCAGCAATGCTCAGGGTTTACTCCTGGCTCTGCACTCAGGAATTACTCCTGGCGGTGCTGGGGGGAACCATATGGGATGCCGGGATTGAACCCGGTCAACCACATGCAAGGAAAATGCCCTATGCCCTACCTGCTGTACGATCACTCTGGCCCCTCTTCTAACTCCACAGCCCCTAAACTTTTCACAAAAGAGACCTGCCTCCCACTGGTGATCAGGAGGCCTGGGTTCTATTTGAGCAATTCTTGATTAACTGGGCCAATGGTTCAACATGAGGCTCCAAGCATGTATGATCAGAGATCTCCAGGGCCACCTGCTGTGGTGCTCAGTGGTGGGGCGGGGATGGGGTGAGGTGAGGAGCCTTCAGGGTTGTCCATTGTAGGACTCCGAGAACCATACGGTGCCAGGAATCAAACACAGGTCAACCTCAGACCCTAAACTATCTCATCTCTCCTGCTCCTAAAACTTTTTTTTAACCTAAAGTTATACTGTGGCATATAGTCACCAAAGAAACAGGAAACATAAAGGATCTTCCAAGCAAACCAGTGGGAGAGCAAAATGTGTATAACCTTCAGAAATCTTTGGTATGAAGTTATACCCGATGTTTTTGTTTGCTTGTCTTGGGACCACACTTGGCAATGGTCAGAGCAAACTCCTGGCTTTACACTCAGATCACTTCTGGCAGGGCTCGGTGGGCCATATGAGGTGCCAGGGATCAAATCTCAGCCACTGCAAGACAAGTGCCCTATCCACTGTCCCACTGGATTATTGTCTGATCCCACTGGTTCCTCTTTAAAAAATATGAAAAACAGCTTTATATAAATATTTTTTTGACTTTTTGGGTCACAGCCAGCAATGCCTCTCTGAACCCTATAAGATGCCAGTCTCCCAAGTCTGCCTCAGGCAAGGCAAATGGCTTAACCTGCTGAACTGTATATATTTTCCCCCTTTTTGGGTCACACCCAGCAATACTCAGGGGTTACTCCTAACTCTGTACTCAGGAATTACTCCTGGCTCTGCTCAGGGAACCATATGGGATGCCTGGGAATTGAACCTGGGTCCGCCACGTGCAAAGCAAACACCCTACCTGCTGTGCTATTGCTCTTGCCCCAGCTTTATATATATATATATATATATATATATATATATATATATATATATTGCTTTTTGGGTCACACCCGGCAATGCTCAGGGGGTTACTCCTGGCTCTGCACTCAGGGAATTGCTCCTGGCGGTGCTTGGGGCCATATGGGATGCCGGGATCGAACCTGGGCGGCATGGGCCGGCCGTGTGCAAGGCAAATGCCCTACCCGCTGGACTATCGCTCCGGCCCCCCAGCTTTATATTTTTTAAGGAACATTGTGTCTAGGATATTTTCAACTTATACAAAATGACTGTTATTGAACACGCTTTGAAGTTAAACTGTCTTCAGCCAGACAAAATAGTACAGGAGCTAAGGTTAAGGTGTTTGCCTGACACGTGGCCAGCTCCAGTCAATCTCGGTACCACGTATCATCTCCTAGGCATCACCAAGAGTGACTGACCCCTGAGCAAGTGCTGGGTATGCCCTCTCCCCAATAAAGTTAGTCTCAACATAGAAGCAAAACTACTGGGAGCCAGAGCAATAGCACAGTGGGTAGGGTATTTGCCTTGCAAGTGGCCGACCTGTGTTTGATCCCCAGCATCCCATATGGTCCCCCAAGCACTGCCAGGAGTAATTCCTGAGTGCAGAGCCAGGACTAACCCCTGAGCATTGCCGAGTGAGACCCAAAAAGCAAAAGCCAAACTGCTTTGGCCACATGTAATATTTGGTTTGGGGGCCATATCTATCTGTGTTCAGGGTTTGTTTATTCTTGACTCGGCTCAGGAAACTCATGGTGGTGCTCAGGGTGCCGTATATCCTGTTGGCTATCATGGGTGGACCCTATGCATTAACTTGATGTTTCTATTCCATTGGTTCTCAGACTGGTGACTTTGCCCCACAAGGATTTTTGGCAGTGTCTTGGAGGTGCTTTCAGTTGCTGTCATGCTCTGGAGGGAAGTGCCACTGATATCTTGTCAGAAATGCTTCTAAACACCCCACATACAGAGACAATACAACACTCATTCGGCCAAAATGCCTACAGTGCCAAGATTGGGCAACTCCAGTTTTCAAAGCCAAAGCGTTATTTGTTCCAGCACTTTGGTAGTACAAATATTAAGATGACACTGGCAAAAAAGAATAATTAAGAATTAAGTGTCTTTAGAAATAAAGTGTCAACATAAAAATTGAACCATAATAGACCATGATCTTGCATCTTGGCAGCAGATTTATAATCATGCCCATATCTATAAACATTTTTCCAGTAATACAAACTCACTGTGAAGAAAAATCTGAGAGAAAGAATTTCCGAGGACTGGGACCGAGCGATAGCATAGCCGGGAGGGTGTTTGCTTTGCTGCGCAGCCGGCCCGGTTCAATCCCTGGCATCCCATATGGTCCCCAAGCACCACCAGGAGTAACCTCTGATTGTCGCCGGTTGTGACCCAAAAAGCAAAAAAAAAGAATTTCCGAGGACAGGAGCAATAGCTCGACAGGCTGAGCATAAGCTGTGAGTGTGGGAAGCAGGCACTTCTCGTCTCAGGTCCCCTGAGAACTGCTGAGAGCAAATCTGAGCACTGAGCCACAGTAGCCTCTGAGCGCCACTGGGCGTCTTTAGCCACCCCACTTTAAAAGACAGTAAACTTGGGGGCGGGCGATAGCCAGCGGGTAGGGCGCCTCTGCATGCGGCCGGCTTATGCCGGGCCGGGTTCGATCCCGGCATCCCATATGGTCCCCCGAGCACCGCCAGAGTAATTCCTGAGCGCAGAGCCAGGAGAAACCCCTGAGCGTCGCCGGGTGTGACCCAAAAAGCAAAAAAAAAAAAAGACAGTAAACTTGGTAATTGACAGCAGCTCTACAAACATTTTTGGGGTGGGGTGGGGGTGAGGGTGGCTGGACCTTACAGACTGCTCAGCACTTAGTCCTGCCCAGGGATCACTTTCTAGGGGTGATCAGGATAGAACTGGAGTTGGCCTCAAGCAAGGCAATCTCTTAATCTCCCTTGTACTATCTCTCCAGCACTGTATAAGCTTCTTGTTTCTTTGTCATGCTTAGGGGTTACCCCTGGCTCTGCACTCAGAAATTACACCTGGTAGGGGCCAGCAATAGTCCAGCTGGGTAAGGCGTTTGCTGTGCACACAGATCAGGATTCAGTCCCCTCCCCAGCATCTCATGTGGTCCCCCAGGCACTCACTGCCAGGAGTAATTCCTGAGTGCTGAGCCTGGAGTAACCTCTGAGCATTGCTGGGTGTGATCCAAGAAAAAAAATTACTCTTGGTGGTGCTCAGAGGACCATGTGGGATACCAGAATTGAACCCAGGTAAGCCACCTTCAAGGCAAGTGCCTTAGCCACAGTACTCTCACTCTCTCTCTCTCTCTCTCTCTCTCTCTCTCTCTCTCTCTCTCTCTCTCTCTCTCTTTCTCTCCGCTCTCACTCTCGCTCTCGCTCTATAAGCTTTTATTTTTTTTTCACCCGGCGATGCTCAGGGGTTACTCCTGACTCTTCACTCAGGAATTACTCCTGGCGGAGCTTGGAGACCATGTGGGATGCTGGGGATCGAACCTGGGTCAGCCATGGGCAAGGCAAACGCCCTCCCCCCTGTGCTATCACTCCGGCCCCCTCTATCAGTTTTTTTTTTTTTTGCTTTTTTTGGGTCACACTCCAGCAATGCTCAGGGGTACTCCTGACTCTTTGCTCAGGAATTAGTGCTGGCGATGCTTGGGGACCATATGGAATGCCGGGATCGAACCCAGGCCGGCATAGGCCGGCTGCGTGCAAGGCAACCGCCCTACCCGCTGGGCTATCGCCTCCGGCCCCTTTTTTTTTTTGCTTTTTTTTGGGGGGTCACACCCGGCAATGCTCAGGGGTTACTCCTGGCTCTGCACTCAGGAATCACTCCTGGCAGTGCTCGGGACCATATGGGATGCCGGGATCGAACCGGGCCGGCATGGGCCGACCACGTGCAAGGCAAACGCCCTACCCGCTGGGCATCGCCCCGGCCCCACTATCAGCTTTCTTAAACACTTACTTTTTTGTTTTGTTTGTCTTTTTTAATTTTTTATTGTACCACAGTGAAACATACAGCTACAAAGGTGTTCGTGAATTGGTTCTTGGCAATACAGTATTCCAGCACCCATCCCTCCACCAGTGATCCCCACCACCAGTATATCCACACCCCCTCCCGCCCACCCCCAGGCTGCCTCGGTAGCAGGTACCCCTTTTACTCTCTGTCTCTCACTCTGTGTCTGCATCTCTCTCCCCTTCTTTTACACATTGCAGCTAGCCCTGCAGACATTTAGGGTTTATCATGTAAGCCTCTGTGTATATTCAATAAACTTGGCGATGCTTCAGGGCTCTCTATTTTGGGCTCAATATGGCACCCATGAGGGAGTATGTGGTTGGGGGATTGAACCAAACCTCCCACATATAAAGCATGCCTACTAGCCCTCACAGCTATCTCCCCTGCCCTCCTAGCAACGTTATGGACCACACTCTGTAGTGCCCAGGGCTTACTGCTGGCTCTACATTGAGGGATCACTTCTGGCAGGGGCTTAGAGGACCAAATGAGATGCCTGGGATCAAATCTGGGTCAGTCACATACCAGACACTACCTTCACCCCCTGTGCTCTCTCTCTGGCCCCATTCCTCTACCAACTTTTTTTTTTTTTTTGGTCACACCCAGTGAAGCTCAGGGGAACTACTACTGGCAGTGCTCAGGGACCTTAGGGGATGCCAAGGATCAAACCCAGGTCAACCGCGTGCAAAGCATATGCCCTACCTGCAGTACTATTGCTTCAGTCCCACCCCCCAATATTTTTTCTTTTGGGTCACACCTGGCGACACTCAGGTTACTCCTGACTCTTCGCTCAGGAATTACTCCTTGCGGGCTCCCACTCCTCAGCATGTGGGATGCTCAGGATCGAACCCGGTCAGCCGCATGCAAGGCAAATGCTCTCCCGCTGTGCTGTCGCTCCGGCCCCACCTCTCCAACTTTAGAAGAAACAAAATTTAATGTGTCTTGAGCCTGGAGAGAGAGTTCAGAGAGTAGGATTCTTAACATGCAACCATCTTGGGTTTGATCCCCACATATGATCTAAGCACCCCCTGAGGACTATGACTGTGGCTCAGAAACAAAAAGGATGTGTTTTAAGTATGAGACAAGGTTTCTGGGGCCGGAACAATTGTACAATGGGTAGGGGGTTTGCGTTGCACACAGCTGACCTGGGTACTATCCTTGGCATCCATAAGGTCAGGATATGTATTTCAAGAACAACTTCCACACTTAGTAGCAAAACACCACTTACATTAATGATGTACCCTTAGGGTGTTTATAAATGTTTTGAAGTCATGTATTTAGAGAAATACGAGGTGGGGAATGGAGGAGGTATTCTGAAAATACAGGTTTCTGTGGAGCAGGCATGTACATATTATGATACCAATATCCAAGGTCAAGTGAAACATATATCAGGAGGTCTTGTCAAAGGTGGAAACTATCACAAACGTGTGGGAGTCAGAGGCTAGGTAAGACAGAAAATGGAACAGTGTGCTAGCAATTGTCGAGGGTACTAATGCCAACCTAGAACTGAGCATTAAATACAGGCAAAAAGATACACATGACAACCCTTTAATGTATGTTCTGTAATCCATAGTCTGGAGGGAAAGGAAAAGAGAAAGAGAGATAAATAGAAAGAAATAAAGAACCTGCCATGGAGGAGGGCTGGGGAGGGGGAGGGAACCGGGGACGTCGGTGGTGGGAGGTGGGCACTGGTGGCGGGATGGGTGCTGGGACACTGTATGACCAAAACCCAAATATGAACTTTTTAATTGTATATCTTTGTAATTGTAAAAATAAAAATGAAATTAAAAAATAGAGTTAAGAGATAAATAAATAAATAAATAAATAAATAAATAAATAAATAAATCTAAGGTTGAGATGCAGGCAAATCCCTGAGGCAGAAAAATGTGCCAGTAAGTTACAAAAACGGAATTACACATCTCAGGAGAAGATGCAGAACATCCCCAATGAGCTAATAAAAACTTATTTTAATCTTAAGAGTTAAAAACAAAATTTAGGGGTCAGAAGTAGCACAGTGGGTAGGGTGTTTGCCTTGCACGTGGCCAACACAAGTTCAATCCCAGCATTCCCTATGGTCCCCAAGCACCCCAGGAGTAATTCCTGAGTGCAGAGTCAAGAGTAACCCCTGAGCAATGCTGGGTGTAACCCAAAAGCAAAAAAAAAAAAAAAAAAAAGCAAAGAATGTTAAAGGTCTTTTAGGCTATACATTGTAAGTGACCTGAGAAGCTCCCCAGAGAGAGGTTGGTGCTGAGTTCCTTTCTTTTTCCTAGTGTAGATTTCCAGTGTGTGGAGAATTACAAAGGGAGGTTGTATGGGAGTCCCACCCCACACTTAGTCTCTGTTGTGCTGTGTTTCTCAAAGGGGACAAGAACCACCAGCTGGAAGGTCATTGGAGGCACTTGTACAAATGAACGCTCCCAATTTACAGTACTGATTTATAGTATCTGCTACACAGAAGCTGAGACTTCAGAATCTCTGAACCCAGACTGCTTTGGTCCATTTAATTTGTCTTTTCGGGGCCTGAGAGACAGTACAGTTGATAAGGCACTTGCCTAGCATGCAGCAGTCCTGGGTTCCATAC
>JAJIBD010032992.1:0-56710 GCA_021461705.1 Cryptotis parvus | reverse complement strand
TGAAGCCATCATGTGCATTTTTTTGCCTATATTTAATGCTCAGTTCAATGTTGGTATCAGCCCTTTCGACATTTATTCACACATGTTCCCTTCTCTGTCTTACCTAACCTCTGACTCCCTCACTTTGCGGTAATTTCCACTTTTGGTAAGACCACCTGATATATTTATGTCATGCAAATAAATGCAGTCATTCTATGTCTCTCCTTCTGACTAATTTCACTCAACATGATCCTTTCCATGTCCATCCATTTATAGGCAAATTTCATAACTTCATTTTTCCTGACAGCTGCATAGTATTCCATTGTGTAGATGTACCACAGTTTCTTTATCTAGTCATCAGTTCTTGGAACCCATCTGATTTTTGATGCCTTGGCAAACGAGACAAGTCCCTGATTCTGGAATAACGATGGAGGTCAGAACTCCAATTTCCTTCTCTCACTTGAGTGAGGAGTGATATTCCAAGCATAGCTCTTTTGATTCCTCTCTGGGAGACCCAAATAGCATTCTCATCCTGTTTTGTAGGGCCCAGGTCTCTGAGGCATATGTTAATGCAGGGAGAACGTTGGAGTCAAAGAGATATGCCGGGAGCCGGAGGTTCTTTGTCCTTTTAGCTATTTTTTGATGACTTTGAAGGCATTCTATGCCGCTCTCTTCCTCCTGCGCAGCTCAGGTTTTAGGTCGTTTATCATGTTGATTTCTCAAACTAGGTACACATAACTGCTGCATTCAGAGATGTTTGTTCCATTGAGAGTGAATGGGGCCTCTGGAACTAGTTCATTTTTCATGAACATAGTTTTCTTTAGATTCAGCTGTAGACCTATATTTCCACATTCTCAGTCAAAGTCAGCCAGCATTTGTGCCACTTGGCTAATGTTTGGTATTATAAGAACGATGTCATCAGCAAAGCGGAGGTGGTGTAGTTGCCGACCATCTATCTTCACATTCCTTCCCATTCTAATTGTCGCATGATGTTCTTGAGGATGGCGCTGAAGAGTTTTGGTGAAATGGTATCACCCTGCCGAACCCCTCTTTTGACATCAATGATCACTTCTTTGTAGAATGGTGAGAGCCTGGTGGTGAATCTGTAATACAGCTCACAAAGGATCTTGATGTATTGGGTTTGAAAACCCTATTTGACTGGGGCTTCGATGACTGCTTCAGTCTCCACAGAATCAAAGGCTTTCTGTAAATCAATGAACGTGAGACAGAGGGGCATCTTGTACTCCCTACAAACCTCAATGAGCCTGGTTACAGTGTGGATATGGTCGATTGTGCTGAATCCTTTCCGAAGCCTGCTTGCTCGCATGGTTGTCCTTCATCTAGTGTTCTGCCAATCCTGTTCAGGATAACTCGTGTAAACAGCTTGTAGATGACAGACAACAGGCAGATGGGGTGATAGTTGGCGATGTTGTGAATGTCTCCCTTCTTGAACAGTAGAACTGTCCTGTTGGTTTTCCATTGGGAGGGCACCTTGCGTTCGGACAGGTAGCGTGTGAAGAGCCGAGCTAGTGTATTGATCAGTACCAACGGCAGATTCTTCAGGTGTTCGGGTCTGACTTTGTCTGGGCCTGGTGCTGTTCCCTTCTTTACCAACAAGATGGCATGTCGGATTTCAGAAGGGAGAACATTGGGAATGGCATATCCATCCTGTGGAATTTCGTATGTGGGCAGGTGGATGTGGATATCAAAGAGATCTTAGTAGAAGTCATGGATAATCTTCTCCATTGCCTTTCTGGAAGGTGTGATACTTCCATAAGGGTGTTGGAGGGCAGTCATCTTGGTCTTATAGTTGGCGAAGGACAGGCGGTCGGTGCGAATGCTTTTCCCGGCTTCTGCTGCATCTTATGCAGCTCTTCTGTCTTTGAGGTCTTCTTTTATCACTTCTCTGCACCGCTTTACAAGCTTGGACGTTAGCATTTGGTCTCCTGAGGCTCGTGCCTTGCCACATTGGTGAACGAGCTCAAGAGTTTCTGAAGACAAGCGTCCTTTTGTGTCTTTCTCTCTCTCGGCATTCTTCGCACAATCATGGAGGTGCTGAACCAGTCGGTTGTATTCTTCATCGATGTCATCAATGATGGTATCTTCCCATGTTGCTGCAATGGTGCCAAAGAGTTCCCTAGTTGGTGGTCGTTCTAGGAGTTCTCTTCTTAAACTTTGCAGCCTTTTCTCCCCGTTGCAGGAAGTAGAATTTTGCACGAAGGAGACGGTGGTCCAGTCCTGTTTGGAATTTGGGACAACAGCAACATTGGTCAGACAAAACCGTCTATTGAAGATGATGTGGTCAATTTCGTTGTGGAGTTGTCCACCAGGACATTCCCATGTCCAACGTTTTGCTTCAGCCTTCTGGAACTGTGAGTTCCCATGAATGGTCTTGGCGGACATGATGAACTCAGATAGTCTCTCACCCTGTTCGTTCCATTCTAGGCCATGGGTCCCGATGTGGAGTTCTTTAGCTGATCTTCTCGGTCCTATCTTGGCATTAAAATCACCGACTATGATCTTGTAGAAGGTGTGATCTTTTTTATAGAACTCCTCCAGTTCCATGTAGAATTTCTCAATTTCATCTCCTTTGTATATGGATGTTGGTGCGTAGACAATCAAGATAGAAATTGCAGATGCACCCAGCAGAGCAGAAACCAGCCTTCCCCGTTGAACCCCCTGCATTCCATGGACCATGAGAGCAACTTCCAACCCAAGTCCACTATCCCGATGGAGCCTCGGAAGAGCCCAGAGAAATCCCCACACCTTGCTGGCAGCGATCTTCACCATCCACACTCGAAGCTCGTAATATCTCCCCCAACAGATTAATCCAGTCTCCAGCCCAGTTTGTGAGAAACCCAGCGTACAAGGACCCACCCTGCAGAGACCCGCCCTTCAGAGGAGAGTATTTCAAGCCCAGGAATGCTTGAGTCACAGACACAGATACACCAGGCAGAGCAGAAACCAGCTTTCCGTGTTAGGCGGAGCCGCTGTCGGCCACAATTTACCTCCAAATTACCATGAATATTCTACCCACCCCTCTGAGAGAGGCCCAACAAATTAATGAGTGTATAGCGCCCGACGGCAGAGCCTGGCAAGCTGTCCGATGCGTGTTCGATATGCCAAAACCAGTAACAAAAATGTTTATTTTCCTGACCCCTAAAGAGCCCTTAATATGCGGCAGCAGTAAGAAAGGCGAACAAGCAGTGCCTGATAAAATTTCACGGTCATCCTAGGCTGCCAAAACGAAGAAGGATTCAAACGACTGTCTGTACTTTCAGTGCACGTATGCTGGCATTGGAAGCATATATCGAGGATCTGATGGTGCAAGTGCAAAAGATCAAGTACGACATCATTGGTCTGACTGAGACAAGAAGGCGTCAGTCGCATCATGCTGTATTTGACACCAGAGAAGAATTGTTTCATGTGATGAAAGAGGCATCGGTGGCATTGGTGTCCTTGTCAATATGAACATGGCCGTCAACATTGATTCATTTGAATGCCTAACAAACTGGATAGGATGATTACACTTGAAGAGATGTGGCCCACTGCTATGAACATAGAAGCTCAAATTCATTTTGAATAGTTTTTTTGCTGTATTTTAAAACTTATTTATAGTAGTGATAACTTCTAATGTTTTGTTGTACAAGATTAATATACTTCCATGATCACCAAA
The DNA here is from genome assembly GCA_021461705.1 of Cryptotis parvus. Lineage (NCBI taxonomy): Eukaryota > Metazoa > Chordata > Mammalia > Eulipotyphla > Soricidae > Cryptotis > Cryptotis parvus. The sequence goes on along the minus strand of JAJIBD010032992.1, from coordinate 53,055 downwards.
GAACCCAAAACCTGCCATCACTGTTCTGGTGTCACTTCCAGTCTGCTTCTTCCTTTTCCCCCTCACTCCACTACTTGGTAGTTTCAATTTTCTGCTCAAAAGCCAAGGCTTCGTCTTCTGTCAATATATTTTCTTGTTGTTTTTTCTACATCCCACAAGTAAGTGAGATTGTTGGTTTTTTGTCCTCCCTCTGACATTTCACTTAACATGACGCCTTCCAGTATCATCCGAGTTGCAGAAACTTGTGAAATTTTATCTTATCTCTGCATAATATTCCATCATCGTGTACACCTCAGCTGCTTTATCCATTCATATATCATTGGACATTTGGGTTATTTCTCTACAGGTATACTTGGTGCTTAGAACATGACATAGGTGTGTTAAACATTGTTCATCTCTTACATGTAATATTTTTGGGCTTGTAGGGTGGAGACTCAGAAGTGGAATCACTAGATCCTATTGGAAACTCTATTCTTGCTTTTTGGGATCAGTTTCCATACTGTTTCCATAGAAGCTGAAACAAATGACATTCCCGTCAAGTAATGAGTGATGCTTTATTTTTTTCACCACCTCCTTACCAACACTAATTAATTATAGTTTTTTGATGTAGAATATGCTCATAGGTGTGAGAAAGTATCTCATTCTAACTAATGCTTCTTTAAGTCTGACATGTTTTCCTGTGAAAATGTTTCCCTCCTTTCGATACTCAGAAGGTGCAGAGAAGCACGAAGTGCACGGTCTCACACTCTGGTCACCACTCCCCTCGGGAAACTAGTTCCAACTTCTGTGTCTTGTTTCAGAGAAACTTTGTACATAAGTAGGCCCAAAAGAAAGAAGTCCTTCCTTTATATTTGTACAATATGTACAAGAACTTAAGAGTATGGCATGCACTTCTATTGCATTAACGTCAAGGCACTTCCCGTCTCTGTTGCATGGGTGAGAAAGATGAAGCTTAAAGAGTTGAAGTAACTGAGTTACTATCACAGAGACAGTAAATGGCAAAGACAAGGATTTGAATCCACACAGCTGGGATCCAGAGTCATGACTTTGCTCCAAAGGGGTAGCAAAGCAAATAGTTTTCTGCACCACTCTCCTCTCCCATCCTTGCTTCCTCCCCCTTTCTTCCTGGGTCCCTTGCTCCACCCTGCCCCCGAATTGAAAGATATATCTTGAAAATGTTTACTATCCACACTTAAGCATCTTCATTTTCCATAATTGCATAGAACATTCCATTTTATGAACCTACTATCATTTAAAAAAGACTATATATAGATGGACACTTTGATTATTTCAGGTCTTTAGAAACATTTTTTACAAAGACACCACATGGTGTCTATCACCACTATCAGAGTGATAGTCCAACAGGTAGGGCTTTTGCCTTGCACATGGTTGACCTGGCTTTGATCCTCGGCATTCCATATGGTCCCCCAAGCACCTCCAGGAGTTATTACTGAATGCTGAGCCAGGAGTTACCCCTGAGCATCTCCAACTGTGACCCCAAAAGTAAAAAAAAAAAATTAAATTAAAAAGATACCATAGAAACTCTGGATTTTGGCCTTGTATTGTTGCCATTAGCATTCTCCTATTCATTCATTTTATTCATCTAGTAAGACATATTTGCCTGCTATGCCGTCTGAGTGGCTGTTTCACACGAGTGTAACCCTCGCCCCTCCAGGGAGAGGGGGATCCTGTTCGTGCATGGGATCTCACATCAGGGGTCCAGTCCAGAGAGGTTATGAGGAGCAGCTGCCCAAAAAGACCTACCTAGCACCTGGAGGACAGTTTACTGCTGCTTGTGCCGTTCCGCTTAAGCCCACCTCCTGCAGCTCGGTGGGGGTGGGCCTTGAGCCCCCTTTATGCCTCTGCCTGTGTTGCATGTTGTTTTATGTCTCCTTCTCATGTCCTTTGCTTCTGCTTTGTATTTCCCACTTTTTCTAATTTGATGCATTCCTCAACATTATTCCCCCTCCAGCCCTATTGGGAATCTCTTGGACTCCTCACCTGGTTCAGGACCTCAGGGCTGTTACTACAAGGTCCTGGGCCTGGAGAGTAAGATCACTTGATCACTTGACTTCCGGTAGATCATCGATTACTGGGGCACCAGTAACATCTCAATATGTTCTGTCACATGCAAGATAGCCCAAGGGCATCTGCCTGCTCCAGGAACATAAAGAGCCTTAAACCATTCCATCAGGTCATGGGAATGAGGTCTATAATTGTTACTGGTATTTGGCATATCAAATACGACACGGGTAGCTTGCCAGGCTCTGCCGTGCGGGTGGGAAAGTAAGATATGGTGCAGAAATTCCCTCTCATCTCAGCATGTCTCATTTCCACTTGAAATATGAAGCAAGCTGCACTGCCACGTTTCATTCCTCTACAATGAAACCATGGCCTGTTTTTACCGAATCTCTTGGCTGTATACTTGGAGTTTATAAATAACATTAGCCTAGAGAGTAATGATCACTTGTAATCATCTGGCTTTAATAAATTTAGTGTTTCCATGCTGTCCTTTAGTAAATGTGCTGACTGCTTTATTAGTCAAACCAGTAAGTGTTTATTGGTTTTTTTTTTCTTTTCTAGTTATGATCAGCAAGGAATGTACCTAATAGCTGGAACGTCAGATGGCCATGTCTTTGTTATCGATGCATACCCTTCCAGCCTCTTTAAGATTCTTGGATTCATAGGTCTGCATGGACTATTTACTAATTTAAATTATTGGTTACTGTATTTCAGAGAATTTAAGGATATAAGAATGGGAACAAAGTTTTATTTTATTTTATTATTTTGTAGCACGGCAGAGCCTGGCAAGCTACCCTTTGTCGTATTTGATATGCCAAATACCACTAACAGTTATAGACCTCATTCCCATGACCTGATGGAATGGTTTGAGGCTCTTTATGTTCCTGGAGCAAGCAGGGGCCCTTGGGCTCTACTTGCATGAGACAGAAAATATGGAGATGTTACTGGTGCCCGCTCGAGCAAATCGATGATGAACGGAAAACAGTGATACAGTGATACAGTGATATTATTTTGTAGGTGTGTTATTTTGGGTTACACCCAGAAATGCTCAGGGGTTACTCCTCACTCTGCACTCAGGAATTACTTCTGGTGGTTCTTGGGGACCATATGGGATGTTGGGGATCAAACCTGGGTCGGTCACGTGCAAGGCAGTCACCCTACACACTGTACTTGTGCTCTAGCCCAAGAATTGAAGCAAAGTGAAGCAAATATTTGCAGCATATTTTCTAAAGAAGAACGATGTAAAATATAAATCACCATTGTGTTTTTTAATTACTTAAAAGAACTCCGACAGCCTGTATAGATGTTTCTGCGTGCACATCTAAGTAGTTTTTCTTGAATCAATTTAAGAAAAGGCTAATGATGTTTAAAACATAAAACTTGGATTGTTTATAGCTGAAATAATTAAGAAAATATTTACTCTCTGATAATATATACTTAAGATTTATTACCTATGCCTTTAATGCTTCCTTTTTTAAACAAAATGACATCCTGTGTTTTTCAGCAATATGCATCCAGGGAGATCTGGCACCCAACTCCCCATAGGTATAACAAACAAGCTCTTCCATGAAAAGCACTAATGCTTTTCTGTCTAGTCTTACGTATCAAATATATAAGTATTTCCTCTAAAACATGTATTTAAATCCATTAATCGACTTTTAAATTTAACTGAAACCTAGTCGCTGTGAAATGCTAGGCCCCGTGGAGGCATAGGAAGATCAAGGAGACAGTTTAGTGGAGGAGCAATAGCAGAGAGGTCTTCCGGCCCAGAGGAAGAGATCATTGTACGAGGAATGAGTAGAGGAAATGAGGTGCGGCATGAATAAAGGGTGTAGAGGACGGGGGTGGGGGGTGAGAGATATTGCACAGGGCTTAAAGTAGCAGAACATGGAACTATTTGTGAGAAGGGCTTGCACGAAGGAAAGGTTAGACTCCGTACAGAGGGTCAGTCCGAGAGTTTGCTAGGTGGCAGTCACAGCAATGACATCTGTAGGAGACAGTCTTGAATGTCACATCAGAAAATCTTGACTTTGGGGCTGTAGCGGTAGTCCAGAGGGGAGGGCATTCACCTTGCACACGGCTGGCCTGGGTTTGATCCCCACCATCCCATATGGTCCCCCAATAACCGCTAGGACTGATTCCTGAGTGCAGAGCCAGGAGCAACCCCTGAGCATTGCTGGATGTGGCCAAAAAGAAAAAAAATTAACTTTGTTCTGAGGCTAATGAGAAATGCTCAGAGTTTCTCAGTATGGAATTGCATGGTTTGAGTTGGTTTTCAGAGCATGTTTCTGAATGTCTCTGACATAGCAAGTGAGAAAGATGAACAGAACAGAACAGAACAGAAAAACAAAAAGATGTGTTGGGTAACCCAACACAGGCAAGAGAAAGTACTGACTTCATAACACTAGCTAACATTTTTTGAAGAATTCCTCAGTGATAGTCATTATCTTAATGACTTGGCATGAGTTTATTCATTTAATTTTTACAGACAAATTTTGTGATGTAGAAACTCTCTATCCCATTGTGTGGATGAGATACCTGAGGCGTGGAGGTTATATGCATGTTCAAAGTCACACAGCTAAGAGATAGGTGGTGGAGCTGGGACTGAAACTGCGATAGACTGAATGACTTCAGCGCTGGTGGTGTGACCCATGATGCGCAAACTCCTCAGAATCAGGGACTTAGTACTCTCTTATCTTTAACAGGGAGGGGTCAGCAATGACTCGGCATTTCCAGCCTGGATGGTGAAGGTTTATGAAGGTTTATGATAATTGAAAGTCAGAGCTCCAAGTTGAGAGTTTGAGAGCCAAACTATATATATGTCTATAGTCTTGAATTTAATAAGCTCTTCATTGAGGAAGATGCAGCTTGTGTTTGAAAATTGACATTGTTTTTCAAGACTTAATGTAGAATTCTGATCTTAAAACCATGGAAACTGATGACTTATGGCACAAGAGTACATCCAAAGCCAATTTCTAAGTGAGGACAAATAGATCACCTAAACATGTGCTCGGATAACAGTGAGTGTGCTAGGTTCACAGGGACCTCAAAGTGGCTACAAGTCCTACAAAACAACTCTCATTTTAAAAAAAATAGTGTCTAGTGTGTCAGATAGTAGAATGGGAAAAACTTGGGCCAGACCCTGGAGCACATGAAACTGGACTTGTGGACAGAGGAAGATGAGGCAGTGAACAAAACTGAGTATGGTCAAAGGGGACTAGAGCAGGAAGTTCTCCCACCCTGAAGGAGCATAGAGGAGTGTCAGAGAAGGGTAGATTCTGTGGCCCAGCTACGGGGCAAGGATGAGGTGCTCCTAGGTTTATCAATGGGCAGGGATGAGGTGCTCCTATACTTACTGATGGGCAGGGATGAGGTGCTCTTCTACTTACCAGTGGGCAGGTAGCCCCTGGAGAATCCCCTCCTCCGAGAAGAGAGCGAAAGCGATTCCGAGAGAATGGGTGTCTGAAGATGGCATCGGTTCTGCTAATGTTTGCAGGGAAGAGGAAAATTGTGAGTAATTACGGGAGAAAGATGGATGAAGGAGGCTCATTATTGGGAAATGAGAGAGTTTGGCAGGCTAAAAACACAAAAATAAAAAGCCACAAATCGGGGCCGGGCGATAGCCCAGCGGGTAGGGCATTTGCCTTGCATGCGGCGCGCCCATGCCGGCCCGGGTTCGATCCCTGTCATCCCATATGGTCCCCGAGCACCACCAGAGGTAATTCCTGAGTGCAGAGCCAGGAGTAACCCCTTAGCATTGCCGGGTGTGACCCAAAAAGCAAAAAAAAAAAAATAATAATAATAAATAAATAAAAAGCACAAAAGGGGCCGGAGCGATAGCCCAGCGGGTAGGGCGTTTGCCTTGCATGCGGCTGGCCTCTGCCGGCCCGGGTTCGATCCCCGGCATCCCATATGGTCCCCCGAGCATCGCCAGGAGTAATTCCTGAGTGCAGAGCCAGGAGTAACCCCTGAGGATCGCCGGGTGTGACCCAAAAAGCAAAAAAAAAAAAAAAAAAAGCCACAAAAAATAACAGACACAGAAAATAATAAAGAGGTCATTGATAGCGCAAGCCCAACAGGAGGCTAGAGGCACAGGCTCAAGGGCACAGCATTTTGTTCTACAAAACAGTAAGCAAAGGGCTTGGGAACAAAGGAAATACAGGATTTGGGGTGAGAAATCTCAGCTTACTGTGTCAGATGCTCTCCACCATCCCTGTTAAGAGGCTGGTCATCCAAAGACTAGTGAGGGGAGGGGCTGACACGGGTCTGAGAAATGGGCCCCCCCCCTCACCAGGAGAATAAGTGGGAATAAGGAATCTGGGGACACACGGTGCTTGAAGCAGGTAGATTCCCTGGGGTTCCAGAGGAGCCAACTTAAGGTGTTAGCCCCAGGGCAAGACCTTGCCTGAGTTTATCCTGGCCTGGAACCATCAGGGTGATTTCTTTTTTTTTTAATTTAATTTTATTTTATTATTCCCCCTCCCCCAAAATATCATTACACCATTTTAGACATACAATTGCAAGATGCTCATGCAGAGCCTTGGTTCTACAGTGTTCCAACACCCATCCCTCCACCCGAACCCATCTCCCATCACCAATGTCCCCACCTCCCTCCCCGCTCCCACACCTCAACTACTTGGCGGATTCTGTGTGTCATTTCTCTCCTCTTTATCTCCCCCTCCCGCCAAACTTTCCTGCACATCGTGGAATGCAGTGCATCAAAAGACATTACTGTTTCCACTATTTTAATGGATCGCGTGGCGCAAGCGGCTGCACAACCTGGGCTCGAACTGGTTTTGCTCTGTCAATCTGGTCGTGAGGCAGTTTCCCAGCGTCCGGACAGTGAAAATGGTGGCTAGTGTGATGGGCAAGTCTCATCCGGCTGCTTCCGGGACCCCCAGAGGTGACAGGCCGACTTCCAAAACCCATCTGCCCTCCTGGGGGCCCCATAGTCAGCTGGGCCCGGGTTGAGCCCAGTTCCAGCCTCCCCAGCCGCTTTTGAGGCTCTTCATGCTATGGCTGGCGGCCCGAGGGGCAGCTCCTGGGCGGGGCCACCAGGCTCAACAAAATGGAGGGGGAATGGCCGAACCCTGGCTCCATCTGACGAACTCCCAGCGCCATCAGGGTGATTTCAAGGAGACAAAGGGGGGGGTGCTGCTGAGTAGGGAGGGTTCGGTAACCCTGAGGCCCCCTGGCTCGAACGAAAGTGAGCTGGGCTGGGGCTAGACCTGCCTGCCCAGGCTCCTCTGTTCATTAAAAGGTCCCCATCAGCCCGTCGCTTGGGTTTAAAACTAATTTTTAACAAGCAGTAAATGAATTTGGATAAAAAAAATTTAATGAAGGGGACCAGAGCGATAGCACAGAGGGTAGGGCATTTGCCTTGCATGCCGTCGACCTGGGTTCAAATCTCGGCATCCCATATGGTTCCTGGAGTATATGGGAGCACCACCAGGAGTAATTCTGAGTGCAGAGCCAGGAGTAACCCCTGAGCATTGCTGGGTGTGACCCAAAAAAAAAAAAAGAAAAAGAAATAAAAGATTTAATGAAGGCAATTCTAGAATGTGGTGTCTAACTTGAGAAGCTAATTGTTTCTTTATCAGTGATCTCTACGTTGATTTCAGAGGTGGCCAAAAATATTGTACAGATATCCACAGTGTCTCTTTTGGAAATAGACATAGTGGAAGTGATGGTGATGTCCTTGCTGCCAAACAAAAGAACCAGACTGGAAACATTTGTTTTGCCCAGAATATTACCACAAGGTAAAAGCAAAAAAAAAGCAACCAGTTCAGACCTGGGTCCAGAGGAGACACCTCCTTCCCTGCCCCTGGGGAAGCCTCCCTCCTACCCTGCCCTTTCCCCCCCCCCCTACCCTCCCCACCCCCCCATCTGATAGTATCTTTCTTAACTCTTAAGGGGTAAAGTAACACATGTGCTAAAACAATATGAAGTAAGATTATCCCTCATCACCCATGAATATTATTGCTAGAAAAATAAATAGGGTAAAAAAGGAGAAAAACAAGATCAGAAATACAGAAAAGAAACTAGCACTTTTGCCAAATTGATTTGTCTTTTTTTTTTTTTTTTTGCTTTTGGGTCACACCCAGCGACGCTTAGGGGTCACTCCTGGCTCTGCACTCAGGTATTACTCCTGGCGGTGCTCAGGGGACCATATGGGATGCCAGATATCGAACCCGGGCCGGCACAGGCCAGCCGCGTTCAAGGCAAACGCCCTACCCGCTGGGCTATTGCTCCGGCCCCTGATTTGTTGTTTTATGGCATCTTTAAGTATATTTTGTAGCTTTAAGTGTATGTAGTTAAAACCAGGTAGATTTCTGTGTAATTACTTTCCCAATAAAATTATAAGGAAAGCTTTCTGGGTAAAGTGGTCTGACAAAATAGATACACTTTGTCTTGGATAATGAATTATTTGTGTTGCTATTTTGCAAATGTTTAATTTCAGAGGGTAGTACTTTTATGTTTTAGTTAAGAATCTCTAGACTTCCATGAATTTCTTTTAATGCTATGCCCCTTCTTAATTGATAAAATGAACCAAGGCCTAAAAAGATATTTTACTTGCATTTAACACTCAAGTATATCTTATGGAACCAAGTTTTAAAGTTCTTTTATCACCAGATAGTCTACATGTTAACTGTCAGTTTCTTTTGTTTTTCTTTTGCTTTTTTTATTTGTTCACCATGGTTTAAAAAATGAAAATCTATCTATGGTGCAAATGGCCTGTCTTCTTCCCTGAATTTAATAGTGACTGTGGGCCTTGTTGATGAAAGAGGGAAGATGAGACGAGAATTAATTCATACCTTCCTGTATGAGATCGAGCACGCCCTGTCCTCTGCGGTGTTGGACTACAAAAGTCACCGAGTCTATGGATTCTGCACAGAGGTCCCATATATATGCAGCTACGATCTTCCGGAAAATGTAGGCCAAGTCTTTTTTTTTTTTTTTAATGATTTATTTTAAACACCGTGATTTACAAAGTACAAATTTTTTCACAATACGGTTGCTGGAAAGAGTCATCATTCAGCAACAATCCCACCACCAGTGTGCCCCCACCACCAGAGACCCGCATTTCCCTCCCGCCCTCTATCCCCATCCCGATGCCTGCTCACTTAGCCAGCATCAATTATGTTGATCCTTACAGCTCATATAAGGGAACAGTAATGATAAGGTCATGCCTTTTTTTTTCTAGGCAGATGTGTGGGAGTGTGGCCAGTTTCTGTTCTTAGATTCACTTTCTGGGTTTCCAGAACACAGTGGTTTTCTACTGACAATCCCAGATACGCCATCACAACAGCTACTGACAACACTTATTTCACATTTATCACAACGTCTATTTGAGCTTTTCCTACTCATACACTGAACAATACATTCTATATTGGTTGTTGGAGCTAATTCTCTAAATACGGTCGATAAACCTGGCATTAGACAAAAGTCAGTGGAGATCCTGAAATCTCCATTGTGCCGTTGAGTACACTGTATAGGAAATTACCGAGATGGTCCCCTATCAGGGACACCGCAGGGCTCCCCAACAGTGCCGGGAAGCAAGTTCCCTTCTACCTCCGGCCGGCGGGAATGGATGAAAATTCAGGAATCCGATGCAGTTTTAAAAGGCTTTACTTATCGCAGGTTCAGGCATACAAATCAGCAATAGGAAAAACCCTGTGCTTAGGATTCCTGGCTAGAACCCCAGCCACACGTAGGCCAAAATGGCGGCCACCACGTGTAAAGGCCCTGTAAAGAGGAGACAAAGACAAGACTCCCAAGAAGAGTGCGAGCCCCAAAAGAAAGCCCAAAAAGAGAGAGAGAACAAGAGAGGAAGCAGTCTAGTTTTATACCCCTGCAACTCAGACCTCCCACTACTATGGGAAGCAGGAGTGTCAAATCCCCTTAGGAAATTTCTCCCAGCATCTCACCTAGGCCCTTTTATATGCTAATGTTTTGAGCCAAGATCTGCCTGGAAATGCCTTTATAGGGTAGAGAAGGGGGTTTTTGAGATGGCATGTCTCTGTACCAAAGACTGATACTAATGCCAGTTAAATACTTCTCCAAGCCTTCACAAGAGTCTTGTCTACTTCACGGTAGTTTTGTATTTTAGTTGCCTTTGAGTTATCAGGGAGCCATGCTTGCTTGCTTGGAGGCAACATCATTTCTCTCTGGGCTAATTACTTAGGGATCCAATGTGGCCAGGCAAATATGCTGGTAAGATCTAGCTAGTCCCATGATGATTGTGGTAGCATGAGAGAATATTTATACCAGCCAGTACAGAATACATGGTCAGATAAACTGCCACATTTAAACTACCCCCCTATCTACAAAGTGACCTACAGGAGGCAATCCAGGGCAGATGCAGAGACTCTTAGAGGAGTCCTGCAACAATCCCCCAGACCACAGCTCATGTCCACACACTTCGTTTCTAAAAAATGTGATGGGATACCTGTTAGATGAATATACTAGGTTTTGAGATAACGTGCGGGTGTTCTGCATGGGGGTGCATGGGACCCCCACATACAGCCCCACTGGTCACAGTTCTAGGCAGGCCCACCAGGCCTTGCCGGAGGCAATTGAGTTGGGGGAGGGCACCCCAGCTTCAGCTCCCCAGGGAACCTGGTGGATTCAATCATTCAGTTATGCATACCTGGGCTTGAAACTTGACTGTTTCATTGGGTGTGGCTCTGCCGAGCCGTGGAGTCCGGACCTTGAAAGTGGCTGCGGTTGTAATGCATGAGGTTATCGGGCCTCTGAGGGTCTGACCGGGAGGCAGTGGGAGCCCGACCCTGCCCCCTTCCAGGACCCCTCATTAGCGAAGCACAGGCCAAGTGGGCAGCAACTCAGTCCTGTGCCTCTCGCTGCTTCCCAGTCGGTTGCAGTTCTCAGGACAAGTCTTAAACCTGCTATCATTTATCTGGCAGTCAAGAATGAAATTCTGCATTAATCACAAGTGATCCATCTTTTAACATTACATTCCAGTTTAAAAATGACTTTATTACAGTAAGTTTTCTTTAAAAGGATAAATATTGATACTATATGTAAACCCATCACACTGGTACCCCATGCATCATAAATGTCATATAAACACACAGGTGGCACAATAAATAGGCAACTGCCTTAAAAAATTCTCTTCATGAGCATTAGTAGCTTGCAGGAGAATCTCCGGTTCGGGTACATCTCTTTGACTCCACCGTTCTCCCTGCATTAACATACGCCTCAGAGACCTGGGCCCGACAAAAGTAGGATGAGAACGCTATTCAGGTCTCCCAAAGAGGAATCGAAAGATCTATGCTTGGAATATCACACCTCATTCAAGTGAGAGAAGGAATCCAGAGCTCCGACCTCTGTCGCTGTTCCAGAGTCAGGGACGCTGTGTCGTTTGCCAAGGCATCGAAAATCAGATGGGCTGGACATGTAATGTGATTTGGAGACGACCGCTGGACTAGAGCTGTTACGACTGGATCCCATGGGACGTCAAAAGATCACGTGGCTGCCCACCTACAAGATGGTCAGACTTCTTCGTCAAGACCCTGAACGAGCAGTTTGAGGCTCTTCGTATTCCCGAATCAACCAGATGCCATTGGGCTACACTGGCACATGATAGGGTCCAATGGAAATGTTACTGGCGCCCACTCGAGCAAATTGATGAATAACAGGATGTCAAGTGAAGTGATCAAGTGGAACTTTGCACTGGAGCTCTAAGCAAAGTTGGGCAAATATGTTCTGTGGGGCTAAGGAGATAGTACAGTGGACAGGGTGCTTACCTTACACACAGCCAGCCTGAGTTCAGTCCCCAACAGAACACATGTTTCCCTGACCATTCACTTGTATCACTTGTCTTCCCGTTGTTCATCGATTTGTTCGAGTGGGTGCCAGCAACGTCTCCGTTCATTGGGAATGAGGTCCATTATTGTTACTGTTTTGGGCATATCGAATACACCACAGGTAGCTTGCTAGGCTCTGCTGTGGCTCTGGGTTCATCCCAGGGGACCCTGTCTTTTTCTATGTCAGACGATCAACCATTCAGGGTCTATGGGGCAGAGCAGCACCAGTCCTGGATAAAGTTATTGCCCCTGTTTTCCCACATGAATTAGGTCCAGGGAACTCATAGCACAAACTGGTCCCCAGACATACTGAGTGACAACACAAGAATGCCCCGATTCAATGCTAATCCCAATCTGAGTAGCGCTGCAAAGATGAAAAAAAGTTACCCCTAAGATCAGTGCCAGAAGCCATGGGAACTGAGGGCAGGGCCCCCCAAAAACAAAACAAAAACAAACAGGAGACTTGTTTCTGGCATTCTTTTATCACACTCTCTTCCACCTTCTCCTGTATCATGCTCCTCCTCTGTAGATCAGACTATCGACCACGTCTCCTGACCCTTTAGTCAAAGCTCTTCTCTCCCGAGTAGAAGATATAAGCAACATATAAGACTAGAAATTTAGAGAAGGAAGATATCAAGGGGGCCAGGGAGAGTGTCAAGAGAAGCTTTGGGGAGGAAGTAATATTTGAACTGGACTTGAAGAGTAGGTCAAATTAGATGGGTAGAAACTGTGTACAATTTGGGGTTGGGCTGCTCCAGTGGTAGGGAGGGAGGGCGTCAGGTTAGTGATGGGGTGAGGGAAGGACAAAGTCACAGCATAGCTTGGAGGTAGGAACCCGGCTGGGGCATATTGACTCATTTGTTTTTTTGATCTGAGCATGGGGATAGATGAAAATGATCAAAGAAAAAGAAAGACAATCAGTGTCAGCTAAGATGTTTGATAGTCATGGAGATCCAGCGAAGGCATTTCCTACTCGGCCCAAACTTTTATTTGCAACCAAAGAGGGAACATGTGGTATGGCACAGATGCCCATTTTATCAGCTTATTTTCAATGACTGAGTCTGTGGAGCTGAACCTAACCATACAGCTGCAAACCTGAGGGTGCTGACCCCTAGTCTTTTCCATAATGTGGTCATTTCTTTGATTGGCAGGAGCACGTTGGTATTCTCATTCTGAACCCACAGCAAAAACTGCCAAGTCGACATTACGGATCTGGAACACTCTCTCTGTCTCCACATGGATTGTGGCTCCTCTCAGTAGCTAAATGTGGAGTTCTGGCTATCCGAGATGTTCAGACGTTGGTAAACTTCTTTTCTTGTAAAACCTTGATTATAGTTTATGTGAGTTGATATGTGAGCAATAGTGTCAGAGTATACGGGCTGGGTTACGGTACTGTAGGTTACTATACTGTGCTTGGTGGCAGACCTCAGTGCCACCGAGGCTCTAACCACCCTGAGTTCCCGGTTCTCAGACTGTGGGGAAGTGAAACTGGTTTCTTTCAGCAAAGCATGGGAGGTCCTTTCTCTGTACTGAGACAACGTTGTACTGGTCATCCAGATAATGCCCTGCAGTCCGTGATGATAGCCTAGGAGCCACCTCCACCTGACACTACTGTCCCAGGGCCCTGGTCGTGTACACAGTACCCCGCTCACCTGAGCAAGAAGTGCATCTTTGTATAGGTGGGCAAAAGTACAGTCCCTGGAGATGATTTTTCAAACAGTGAGCAACCCCCTTTTACGCACAAATATACCCTGCTTGGGGCCGGGCAGTACACTAGAGGGGAGGGCATTTGCCTTGCACGTGGCCAACCTGGGTTCGATCCCGGCATCCCATATGGTCCCCTGAGCACAACCAGGAGTAATTCCTGAGTGCAGAGCCAGGAGTAACCCCTGAGCATTGCTGGGTGTTACCCAAAATGAAAAAAAATAACCGTGCCTGATTCTTGAGGGCATCAGCACTCACCTCCTCTACCAGATCCAGGCCATTCCTCAGAGGCCTGTAGGAAATCCATTCACTGCTTCGTGTCTGATAGTCTAGCTATAAATTGATGATAACAATTCTTTCTATACAGCACAAATGGGGGCAGGGACGTCTATCAGTGGAGATGTTTTGAACTAGAGACTGTCAGTGCTGTGTTTCCAGTAGGTTACTTCCAGGCTAACTAAATGCGCCAAGCCAATAGCACACCATTCCCCAAAGCATAAATCTGAATATGTGCATGTAACCTGATGGGAGCACCACAGGATAGAATTGCAGTTCTAATTTCCTGTGCTTTGTTTCTAAAATTATGAAGGAAACATTTGTTCGATATCGGAGTCATTCTCACCAGGGCCATGGGATTCAGTCATCGAAAGTTTCCATAGATGGACAGAGCATTCTAGTGATTGGGAAGAATGATGGCACCCTGGTTCACCTAAGGTGGAGGTATGTATGGCACCCAGTAAGCAACCCCCTGGCATGGTGCTTTAACACAGAGGTTGTGCTATAATTCGGGCACAGCAAGACCAATATAAAAGGAGATAATTGCCATTGAGAAGAGTTGTACTGAGAGTCCAAGAGGAGGTTTAACCATGCTCTGGGGAGTGTGTGCATGGGGAAGGCACCAGTGTGGACACGGAGATAAAATGATCGGGGAAATGGGCAGGAGCTTCCATGGTAGGAAAAGGCTTCAGCAGGCTAGTTTGGTTCATTTTACTGGATTCTGAACATGTGGACTGTTCCCCTTTGGACTAGGGTAGGGAACCAGTGAGCTTGAGTGTGAAAGTCCTGCTGGAGTGGACTGAGGCTAAGGGACCTAGGTGAATTGGTTTGCACCTAGGGTATTAGGGCTGGTTGGTTGCTCTCTAGGAATGGCCAGTCTTGCAGGTGCCCTTCCTCCAGGGTAAGGGATCAAATCATCAAACAGATGCTTTGGTTGCTGATGGTAGGAATGGGCTGAAGGAAAAATGGAAGGGAGGGAGCAAAGGCAAGTGGTTATTCATAGCAACAATACATAGGCGCATACTGTCTCACCTTACTCCCCTTCTGATGAAGGACAGAGCAATAGCCAGGAGTGATCCCTGAGCACACAAAGAGTGATCTGTGAGCACTAGCTAGGAGTAAGCTCAGACACGGCTGAGTGTGGCCCAACCCCTCTCCCCTCCCCAGGAAAGAATCCAGGTCCATAGTCATACTTGTTTTCACTGGAGAACTTTCAGTAAGTCAACTTTCTAAAAAAGAGACACAAAGTGTGACATAAGAGCAAAATAAAATATTTGTCTTTAATAAATGTTTTAAGCATATAGTACTATATATAAAATTTATCCTAACCATTTAAAGGAAAAATTAGACTGTAGCCCGTTACCCAGTTAAAAAATCATTACCAGTGTCTTTGCAAATCCTTTTTTGTGTGAGGTCAGAGGTTATTTTATTTACTTTTATTTTATTTTATTGATTTACACATTAACAATGATAGCAAGTCATGCACACAATGTTCCAATACCACACCATGATGTCCATATCCTGCCACCATTGTCTTGGGTCCACCCACCCACTATCATCACCACCATGGTAAGCTCACGTTTTTTTTGTTTTTTTTTTTTTTTTTTGGGTCACACCCGGCCACGCTCAGGGGTTACTCCTGGCTCTGCACTCAGGAACTACTCCTGGCGGTACTTGGGGACCATATGGGATATGCCGGGGATCGAACCCGGGCCGGCTGCAGGCGGCCGCGTAAGGCAAACGCCCTACCCGCTGGGCTATCGCTCCGGCTCCTGTAAGCTCACGTTGTAGACCAGTTCACATTCTGTTGCTTTGGTCATTTATTATTCTCTTCCTATGAAACTTTATATCCCACATAAGAGAGAGATCATCCAGTATTTATTACCTTACTATGACAAAGCAGGCATATGTGTACATAGTTCACTTTTTTTCACAGAGAGTATTAGCAGTTATTTTATGTGTTTTAGCAATTTTCTCATTTTTAATATTTGACATTTAAAAATATATGAATAATGTTCTTAAAAACTAGTAGTGAATACACAAGTCAACTAATTATGCTAATAATGCATGTTTATGTTAATTAACTCCAGTCTTTTCAGATGGATAATTTTCTTTTACAAACAATACTAAAAGTGAACTACATGTTCATACATATATTTAATTTTTTAATTAAGGTACTGATTTACAAGGTTGCTTATAATAGAGTTTTAGGCTTACAATGGTCCAACATCAGTCCCACCCTTTGTCAACTTTCCTGTACTAATGCCTCCAGGTTCCTTCCCACACCCAGCTGCATCCTTAACAGGTACTAGGTTTAAGTTTGATTATTGTAGTTTGGATCTCATGCTTTCCATGTTGTTGGCTCCATGGTTTAGATCTATACATATGCCACACCCCCACACCACCATGTGCCTGGTACCCATACCTCTCCCCCTGGTACCTTCCATCTACCTCTTCTCACTCCCCTACTGAAAATATGGTTTCTCTTCACATTGTATAAATTGTTTGCCTTTTACTCCCCTGCTTGATATCTTACTCTCCTATCCTCATTATTGTAATCTAGGTTTAAGGGTAATCAAGTTATTCCCCCTTTGATATGCCAAGCATTCCCTGTCCCATTGTTCTGTATACCATCACTATCACTATCTTCCCGTTAATCATCTATTAGCTAGAGCAGGCACCAGTAATATCTCCATATGTCCTGTCTTGTGCTAGTAGAACCCAAAGGCATCTGCTTGCTCCAGGAACATAAAGAGCCTCAAACCATTATATTAGGTCATGGGAATGACCTAATATAAATGTTACTGGTATTTGGCATATCAAATACAACACCAGCAGCTTGCCAGGCTTGCCGTGCAGGTGTCATACTCTTGTAGTCACCTCTAAACAAAGCATTTATTGATGAACCGCGCGGCCTCCCGAGCTGGGCTGTGATAGTCTGGTCTGCTGGGTGGAGTTGTGACGAGAGGGAAGTCCGGATGTGGAAAATGGCGGCCCCCATGGAGTGGGGGTGTCATCTGGCTTGTTGTGAAGCTCTGCTGGGGTGGCAGGCCAGGCTAGAACCTGCCAGGCCTCCCGAACGCATCATGAGCGGCTGGGCACAGGGAGAGCAAGTAGCAGCTCTGCCCCATGTCTGAGAGCCTCTGGTTCAGCATACCTGGGCCGGATTGAAAAAAAAAACTGCTGCAGGGTGGGTGTTGATGATCTGGGCTGTGATAGCTGTGTGGAGTTGTGAAGAGAGGGATAAGTGAAATTATCACCCAGTACTTGTCTTCTTAGGACTTTCTTCACTTCACATGATAGCCTCCAGTTCCATCTACTTTGGAGTGAACTACATGATTTCAATCTGGGCACCAGTTTTTGGGTGTTCTGTTCTAACTCACTGATCAGGTCTATCCTTATTCTAGTGCCATGCTGTTTTTGATTACTATAGCTTTATAGTATAGTTTGAAGTTAGTAATAGACCTCCCAGTTTCTTATTTCTCAGTATGACTTTGACCATTCAGCATGTTTTATAATTCCATCACTGTATCACTGTATCACTGTCTTCCCATTCATCATCAATTTGCTCGTGCGGGCACCAGTAACATCTCCATATGTCCTGTCTCATGCTAGTAGAACCCAAGGGCATCTGTTTGCTCCAGGAACATAAATAGCCTCAAACCATTCCATCAGGTCATGGGAATGAGGTCTATAATTGTTACTGGTATTTGGCATATCAAATACGGCACAGGAGGCTTATATGTATATACAAGCCTTGTATATACAAGCCTTGTATGTATATATATGTATATACAAGCCTTGTATGTATATATAATTCCATACAAACTTTATTTTGACTATCCTAAGTTCTTAAAGAATGCCATTGGAATTTGCATGATTGCATTGAATCTATATAATAATTTTGTATTGTCATTCGGATAATATTGATTCTTCCAATCCATGAGCATGGACTATTTTTCCATTTAATAAAGATTTTTTCCATCTTTTTAAAAATAATTTTATTTAAATACTGTGATTTACAAAGTTGTTCACAATACAGTTGTTTCAGTCATTTGATATTCCAACATCAGTCCCAGTACCAATGTGCCCTTACCACCACCAGAACCCTTTGTTTCCCACTCACTCCCGTCCCCATGCCTGTTCCCTCAGCAGTCTCTAATTATATTTGCTTATTAGAAAATATACCTCTGAATGGTAGTGCTAAAGTTATGATCTTTTTACTGGGTTGTTACATGCGAGTTGGGCAATCTGTTATTGTTTGTCTTATGAATTTATCAATTGGCGTGTACTTCTCACTTTTTTGGCAAAATTATTCAAATTAATCTCATATAACTTCAACATTCAATCCCAGATTCACCACAGTTGCAAAAGACAACAATTATTTCAGATTTTCACTACCTCTGCTTGAGTCTGTCCTAAGGAGATACTCAGTAATTAATTTTGTATTGTTTGTTATAGGTAGTCTGCTGATATATGGTACAGAAATATTTTTTTAGCAGAAGGTTAGTAAAGATTGTTCAATCTCCTAATGGAACAATCTAGCTATTTAGCCCTTTGTATAAAAAATTATGGCTACATATTTTGTTATTGGGAGCGTTATACTTGACATCTATAAAATGTAATGCAATATTGGTTTAACAGTGTTCTTCAGATTGACATGTCAGCTTTCACGGCCATGCGCCCCAAGAATTACAGAGATTGTAACTGAGTTATTCAATCATGGTCTCTCTGGAGATTTATAGAGGAGTCTCTGGATCATGGCCGCTGATGACTTTGGCACCTGAGGCAGTTATTGGGTGCACCCACTGACCTTCTGGGGCACGCGGAGATGGGAGGAGTGTCCCCATCCCTGGCTCCGTGAAAGCCTGGAGTTCAGCGGTAGAAACCGCATATCTGGAATTTTCAACAGATTCATTCATGGGTGGGGGCTTGTCTGAGCAGTGAATTCTGGCCTGAAGTATATCAATATTTTTTATATCTTATTTGTAAGTGATTTAGTGTTTTCAAGGTATAAATATCGCACATCTTTTGTTAAGTTGATTCCTTGAGAGTTGATATAGTGGACATTTTGGAGTAGACTGATAATTTCTATTCTAGTTCGTTATTTGCAAAAGGTAATGTGACGTATTTTTGTATGTTGACCTTGTAGCTGACTACTTTGCTGTATTGGTTTGTTCATAGGAGCCTTTTAGTGGAGTATTTAGGGTCTTCTCTACATTATCATTTCATTTTCACATGATAATTTCTTTTTAGTAATTTGTATACCTTTTATTTCTTTTTCTTGCCTGATTGCTCTTGCTAGGACTTCTAATACCCTTGTCTTATGCCTGACTTCAAAGGGAATGCTTTTTTTCACCATTGAAAATGACATTGTCTGTGGAAAAGGCTTAAATTAGCAACCTAAACATATCTTTACTATCTGGATAAAGAACAATAAATGAATTTTAAAACTAAGGAAGAAAATAACAAAAACTAGAACAGAATCAATGACATAGAAAAAACAGAAAGCAATACAATGAGTCAATGAAATCAGGAGGTGGTTCTTCAAAATGACACAGAGTAGACAAACTTTTGGCTAGACTCGTGAGGGAAAAAATAATACCAAATAAAGAGGATTAAAGATGAAAGGAGCAACATGACAACAGATCCCTCAGAAATTAAGGATGCCATGAGAGGCCACTATGCATTTAAAATTCTATTCGTTTTCTGGGTTCACTGTTGAGTTCTATCAAATCTTCAACAACTTACTGCCTCTTTTTTTTTTTTGCATTTTGGGTCATGTCCGGCAATGCTCAGGGGTTACTTGTTGCAGGACACCTAAAAGCCTAGGCCTCTGCATCTGCCGTGGATTGCTTCCTGCAGGTCACTTCATAGATAGGGGGTAGTCTAAATGTGGCAGTCTTATCTGACCATGTATTCTATACTGGCTGGTATAAATATTCTCTCATGCTACCACAATCATCGTGGGACTAGCTAGATCTTACCAGCATATTTGCCTGGCCACGTTGGATCTCTAAGTAATTAGACCAGAGAGAAATGCTGTTTGCCTCCAAGCAAGCAAGCATGGCTCCCTGATAACTCAAAGGCAACTAAAATACAAAACTACCATGAAGTAGATGAGACTCTTGTGAAGGCTTGGATAAATATTTAACTGGCATTAGTATAGTCTTGGGTACAGAGACATGCCATCTCAGAAACCCCCTTCTCTACACTATAAAAGCATTTCCAGGTAGATCTTGGCTCAAGATATTAGGTGAGGTGCTGGGAGAAATTACCTGAGGGCACTTGACTCTCCCTGCCAGGGGAAGTTACATTTAGCTTATAGCTTCTCCCAGCTCTGCTAGGAGGCTTTGAATTAGCTCTGAGTCCTTGTAAACAGCCAGATGGTCTCCTGAAGTTGCTACATTTCTATAGAGCTATTTTCCTGTTTTCATCTCTAGATAGCCCAGCCCAGAATGGGCTGTGCTGGGGAGTTTGGGCAGATTTCTAGCTATAAAATAAGCTGCAGAAAGAAAGAAGCATCTTCTTTTTCCCCCTTTTTTGCCATTTCGGCTTCCCTTGGCGTTTTGCTTCTCTGTCCTCTCCATTCTCTGTTGGGTCTCAACACGTGGTGGCAGCTATCTTGGCCTACACCTGGCTGGGGCCTGGCTGGGAACCCAGAGTCCGGAGGTTTTCCCTGCTCTTGGATTGTATATTGGAACCTGTGATAGTAAAGCCCTTTTAAAACTGCATCGGATTCCTGAGTCTTCATCCATTCCCCACTGGCTTCGGAGGTAGAAGGGAACTTCGCTTCCCGGCACTGTCTGGGACCCGCGGTGTCTCCGACAGTTACTCCTGGCTCTGCACTTAGGAATTAGTCCTGGTGGTATGCGGGAGACCATATGGCATTCTGGGGATCGAACCCAGATTGGCTGTGTTGATTTACTGCCATTTACTCATTAGGTTTTCCCAAAATACTGAAGAAAAAGGAATCCTTCCAGCAGCTTCTATGAAGCCAACATTAAATAATACCCAGGGGCCAGAGCGATAGCACAGCGGGTAGGGTGTTTGCCTTGCACGTGGCGACCCGGGTTTGATCCCCGGCATCCCATATGGTCCCCTGAGCACTGTCAGGAGTAATTCCTGTAAAGCCAGGAGTAACCTCTGAGCGTCGCCAGGTGTGACCAAAAAAAAAAAGATAAATAAATAAATAATACCCAAACAGATAGTGATACTACCTAAAAAAGTAGTATCACTACTTTTCAGACCAATTTCCTTAATGAACATCTACAAAAAAAAAAAATCCTTGAGAAAATCTTAGTGGACCAAATCCAATGGCGTATCAAAATCTTACACTATTACCAAGTGGGATCCATACTAGGGTTGTAAGGATAGCTCAACATTTGCAAATAAGTTAATGTAATACACCTCATCAATAAGAGGAAAGATAAAAATCATATGATCATATCAAATAATGCAGAGAAAACTTTTAACAAGATCTAATACCAGGACCGGAGCAATAGTACAGCAGGGAGGGCGTTTGCCTTGCACTCAGTCAACCTGGGTTTGATCCCCGGCATCCCATATGGTCCCCTGAGCACCTCCGGGAGTAATTCCTGAGTGCAGAACCAGTAGTTAACCCTGAGCATCGCAGGGTGTGGCCCAAAAAGCCAAAAAAAAAAATACCACAAGATCCAACACCACTTGAATCACTTGAATCACTTGAATCCCGTTATTCATCGATTTGCTCGAGCGGGCGCCAGTAACATTTCCATTGGACCCTATCACGTGCCAATGTAGCCCAATGGCATCTGGTTGATTCAGGAATATGAAGAGCCTCAAACCGTTCCTTCAGGGTCTTAACAAGGAAGTCTGACCATCTTGTAGGTGGGCGGCCACGTGATCTTTTGACATCCCGTGGGATCTAGTCGGTAACGGCTCTAGTCCAGCGGTTGTCTCCAAATCGCATTACATGTCCAGCCCATCTGATTTTCGATGCCTTGGCAAACGAGACAGCGTCCCTGATTCTGGAATAGCGACGGAGGTCAGAACTCCGGATTCCTTCTCTCACTTGAGTGAGGCGTGATATTCCAAGCATAGCTCTTTCGATTCCTCTCTGGGAGACCCGAATAGCATTCTCATCCTGCTTTCGTAGGGCCCAGGTCTCTGAGGCGTATGTTAATGCAGGGAGAATGGTGGAGTCGAAGAGATGTGCCCAGAGCCGGGGGTTCTTTGTCCTTTTAGCTATTTCTTCGATGCCTTTGAAGGCATTCCATGCCGCTCTCTTTCTCCTGCGCAGCTCAGGTTTTAGGTCGTTCATCATGTTAACTTCTCGACCTAGGTACACATAACTGCTGCATCCAGAGATGTTTGTTCCATTGAGAGTGAATGGGGCCTCTGGAACTAGTTCATTTCTCATGAACATAGTTTTCTTCAGATTCAGCTGTAGACCTACCTTTCCACATTCTCGGTCGAAGTCAGCCAGCATTTGTGCCGCTTGGCTAATGTTTGGTGTTATTAGAACGATGTCATCAGCGAAGCGGAGGTGGTGTAGTTGCCGACCATCTATCTTCACTCCCATTCCTTCCCATTCTAATTGTCTCATGATGTTCTCGAGGGTGGCACTGAAGAGTTTTGGTGAGATGGTATCACCCTGTCGAACCCCTCTTTTGACATCAATGATCACTTCTTTGTAGAATGGTGAGATCCTGGTGGTGAATCCGTAATACAGCTCACGAAGGATCTTGATGTATTGGGTTTGAACACCCTGTTTGACTAGGGCTTCGATGACTGCTTCAGTCTCCACAGAATCAAAGGCTTTCTGTAAATCAATGAACGTGAGACAGAGCGGCATCTTGTACTCCCTACAAACCTCAATGAGCTTGGTTACTGTGTGGATATGGTCGATTGTGCTGAACCCTTTCTGGAAGCCAGCTTCCTCCATGGTTGTCCTTCATCTAGTGTTCTGCCAATCCTGTTCAGGATGACTCGAGTGAACAGCTTGTAGATGACGGGACAACAGGCAGATGGGGCGATAGTTGCCGATGTCATGAATGTCTCTCTTCTTGAACAGTAGAACTGTCCTGCTGGTTTTCCATTGGGAGGGCACCTTGCATTCCAGGCAGGTAGCGTGTGAAGAGCCGAGCTAGTGTATTGATGAGTACCGACGGCAGATTCTTCAGATGTTCGGGTCTGACTTTGTCTGGGCCTGGTGCTGTTCCCTTCTTTACCGACGAGATGGCATGTCGGATTTCAGAAGGGAGAACGTTGGGAATGACATATCCATCCTGTGGAATTTGGTATGTGGGCAGGTGGATGTGGCTATCAAAGAGATTTGAGTAGAAGTCCTGGATAATCTTCTCCATTGCCTTTCTGGAAGATGTGATAGATCCATCAGGGCGTCGGAGGGCAGTCATCTTGGTCTTATAGTTGGCGAAGGACAGGCGGGCAGTGCGAATACTTTTTCCGGCTTCTGCTGCATCTTCCAGTATTTCTGCTCTTCTGTCTTTGAGGTCTGCTTTTATCACTTCTCTGCACTGTTTAGCAAGCTTGGACGTTAGCATTTGGTCTCCTGAGGCTCATGCCTTGCCACGTTGGCGAATGAGCTCAAGAGTTTCTGAAGACAAGCGTCCTTTTGTGTCTTTCTCTCTCTCGGCATTCTTCGCACAATCATGGAGGTGCTGAACCAGTCGGTTGTATTCTTCATCGATGTCATCAATGATGGTATCTTCCCATGTTGCCGCAATGTTGCCAAAGAGTTCCCAGTTGGTGGTCGTTCTGGGAGTTCTCTTCTTAAACTTTGCAGCTTTTTCTCCCGTTGCGGGAAGTAGAATTTTGCACGAAGGAGACGGTGGTCCGATCCTGTCTGGAATTTGGGGACGACAGCAACATCGGTCAGACAAAACCGTCGATTGAAGATGATATGGTCAATTTCATTGTGGAACTGTCCGCCAGGAGATTCCCATGTCCAACGTTTCGCTTCAGCCTTCTGAAACTGTGAGTTCCCATGAATAGTCTTGGTGGACATGATGAACTCAGATAGTCTCTCACCCTGTTCGTTCCATTCTAGGCCATGGGTCCCGATGTGGAGTTCTTCAGCCGATCTTCTCGGTCCTATCTTGGCATTAAAATCACTGACTATGATCTTGTAGAAGGTGTGATCTTTTTATAGAACTCCTCCAATTCCATGTAGAATTTCTCAATTTTATCTTCTTTGTATGTGGATGTTGGTGCATAGACAATGAAGATAGAAATTGCTGGCAGTGGGCCACATCTCCTCAAGTGTAATCGTCCTATTCAGTTTGTTAGGCATTCAACCCAGCAGAGCAGAAACCAGTTTTCCCCCATTGCGGCGTGGCCGCTGTCGGTCCACTTCACTCTCCAAATTACCACAAATATTCTACCCACCCCTCTGAGAGAGCCCCACAAAGTAATGAGAATATAGTGCCCGCATGGCAGAGCCTGGCAAGCTGTCCGATGCGTGTTCGATATGCCAAATCCAGTAACAAAGTTTATTTTCCTGACCCCGAAAGAGCCCTTATTACGGCAGCAGTAAGAAAGGCAAACAAGCAGTGCCTGATAAAATTTCACGGCTGTCCTAGGCTGCCAAAACGAAGAAGGACTAAAATGACTGTCTGTACTTTCAATGCACGTACACTGGCATCGGAAGCATATACTGAGGATCTGATGCTGCAAGCGCAAAGATCAAGTGCGACATCATTGGTCTGACTGAGACGAGGAGGCGTCAGTCGCATCATGCTGTATTTGACACCGGAGAAGAATTGTTCCTTGGAACATGTGATGAAAGAGGCGTTGGTGGCGTTGGTGTCCTTGTCAACACGAACATGGCTGTCAACATTGATTCATTTGAACCCAACACCTATTCATGATTTAAAAACAAACCTTCAACTAAAAGTATAGGAAGGAACCATCTTTAAGACAGTAATGCCATTAAGTTCTCCCTTTGGTTGGGGAGGGGGGGAGGGATATCCCACCCAGAGGCTCTTCCCAGGGATTCTAGTCCCTCCACCCCTTCGTGGTTTGATAAGAAGGCCTGAGTATATGGTGTTGCTCAGGCCCTGTGCTGCAGGGGATTACCTGGGGCAGTCCAGAGGTACTCAGGGCCTCAAGAACTGCATCTGACTATCCTTGGGGGGTTCATATATGGTGCTGATTATGACACTGGGGTCAGCTGCATGCAAGGCAAGTGCCGTAATTTCACTACCACTGCATTATCTCTCTGCTAAGTCCTCTTTTTTTCAAGGTCTTTGATTCACTTTATTTTTTAAAAAATATTTTTTATTATACCACTGTGAGATATACAATTACAAAGATGTGTATAAGATGTTCATATTTGGGTTTCGGTCATACAATGTTCCAGCACCTATCCCTCCACCAGTGCCCATTTCCCACCACCATGTCCCTAATTCCCTTCCCCTCCCTAGCCTGCCTCTATGGCAGGTTCTTCTTTTTTCTTTTTTTTTTTTTTTTGCTTTTTTGGGTCATACCCGGCGATGCTCAGGGGTTACTCCTGGCTCTGCACTCAGGAATTACTCTTGGCGGTGCTCGGGGGACCATATGGGATGCCGGGGATCAAACCCAGGCTGGCATGGGCCTGCTGCGTGCAAGGCAAGCGCCCTACCCGCTGGGCTATCGCTCCAGTATGGCAGGTTCTTTATCTCTTTCTCTTTCTCTCTCTATTTCTCTTTTCCTTAAGTACTCTGTTTTTAAGGAGATAAAATTTGACTGCAGTTTTTATAGTAATTCAAAACATTTTTATTTTTAAAAATCAATATAGGCGTTTAGGAGTAAACTTAATCAGTGAAGCTCTGGACTATTTTGGAAATATTTCAAAGCATCTGGACACGGTCATGGAGGATGAGAATCTGTATCTAGATATGTCACCAGGAGAAAATGGCGATTCCCTCGAAGAAGTGAGTTCAGTATTTCTCTTTGGTTTGTTTCTGATTCTCTTACTTTGCTCTCTTTTTTCTTTTTCAACTCAGTTTTCAGTTTGTGGTTTTTATTTTAGCACATGGTAGTATTCCTCTGTATTTGTGCTTCCCAGTTTTTATGAGCTATGTCTGAGGAAAAATATCTAGACTTCCTTCAAGTAGTCACAAATACTACATGTCAAATCTTATTTAACTGTAGTACAAGATCTGGGCTTCTGAATAAAAATTTCACTACCAATACTGGTGTTTTAAAAGAATTCCAGGGGCCGGAACGATAGCCCAGCTGTAGGGCATTTGCCTTGCATGCGGCCGGCCCATGCCAACCCAGGTTCGATCCCCAGCATCCCATATGGTCCCCCGAGCACCGCCAGGAGTGATTCCTGAGTGCAGAGCTAGGAGAAACCCCTGAGCATCGCTGAGTGTGACCCAAAAAGAGGAAAAAAAAAGAGCAAAAAAAAAAAGAAGAAGAATTCCTTTTAGGTTTTTAAATCACATGCAGTATTTAGGAAATATCTAGTCAGAATAACATTCATTCATCCAATCATTTAAAACAATTATCAAGGGACAAAGAGATACTATAGGGGTTAAGGCATTTAATCCCCAGCACCATATGAGATCCCTGAGCACTGCTAAGAGGCATGCCTGAGCACAGAGCCAGGACTAAGTCCTGACAACCACTGGGTATGACCGAGACCCACCCCAAGACAATTTTTAAAACTATATGGACAGTCTAGAAAGTGTAGAGCATGGAATCATGAATAAGAAAAACTTTTATGCCTTCACAGAGTATACATTGTTATTAGGGCTTGAAGGAGAGTAAAGAGAGATAGGTAAACAGGAAAAAGAAAAAGGAAAAAGTAGTAACAAGCCTATCCAGCAACTAAAACTGCACCAGTAGGATAATATTGGGCTAGAACAGCTGGTCCAAGGAAACTATTTTTTAGCTGAGATCCGAATTAATAAGTTACCAATAGGCAATGATGGAGGTGTAGACAAAAGTGCTTGAGGGGGAAAGTATTTGGCATGTTTGAGGGCCTAAAAAAAAAGAAAGCAACCCCTGTGTACTAAAGTGAGCAGAAAATAGTGGTAGGTAGTGAGACAGAGGAAAGACCAGGTAACAGAGGACTTTGTAAACCAGGTAGCATTTTTGTACATGACACGAGACCTTGTTAAATTTGTTTGTTTGTTTGCTTTTGGGCCACACCTGGCAGTGCTCAGGGGTTACTCCTTGCTCTGCAATTATTCCTTGCAGTGCTTGGGGACCGTATGGGATGTTGGAAATCGAACCCATATGCAAGGTCACTTCCCTACCCACTGTAATGTCGCTTCATCCCCTCATTAACATTTTTTGAAATGATGGTTTACCCCTTTGTAGAGAATGTTCCCTGTAGGGGATAAGAGTAGAATAGGCTGAAGGTATAGCTGGTGGCTAAGGCTGAGGGCCAGGCAATAAAGGAGATGGAGAGCACTGTAGAGAGGAAAGAAGAGATTTCAATTAGTTTTTATCTGTATTGTTCATTGAACTTGCTAATGAATTGAACATGGAGGGAAGGAAAAGACTCAAGGCCGACTATTAGATTTTTGTTCTTGACAACTTTCTTGGAACTGATGAAATAACAGAGTGTCCCCACTGGAGTCCTCTGTGTTCAGAATATGCAGGAAGTCTAAAATGAGTTGCCTGTTATTCTTTAAATTCCTGCCAGACATAGGACAGAGATTCCAATGTAGGCCATTAGGTAGGTGGGCCTTGAATTCTGGGCAGTCAAGACAGGAAAAATTGATTTAAAAGTCAAGTCTGTGGATGGAATTTAAAGCCATAAAACTGTGGGAGAGTCATCGTGGGCAAGCAGATGTCCAGAAACAGCAGAGAGAGCAGAATAGGGCAGAACAGAGCAATCTAGAGGTGCTGGGGAAGAGGCAGGGTGACAAAGGAGGCCACGAAAGCACGGACCAGTGTGTGTACAGGGAAGTGCGACGCCTGAAATTCCTGGGGAACATTTTTCTGAAAGTAGGGGAGCATAGAAGATGGTGGTAATTAAGGAGATTTTGGTGATTAGTTGAGAGTAGATTTCCTAAAATGGGGATATTTAAAGGTGTCTAGGAAGGAGTTGTAGGGTGGGGGAAAGATTTAGTAGGAGTAATAAAGGGATGATGCCGAAGCACAGTATGAAGGGCCAACAGATTTTGATCCTAAACACGAATGGTGGGGCAGCAGCAGCAGCGCATGTGTCTGCAGTAAGAGGAAGGCAGAGCACAGTCTGGCGAGGCAGACCTTTGCTGTCCCTCACTCTGCTTAGTGAAAGCTTGAGTGATATCAAGAGAGAGGCAGGAATTAATTAAATCAAAGCTTGGGACAGGACGTCGTGTGGCATTATAAAAAGAAATGTAGCAAGTGCAAAGTTCCAAGAAATCACACGAAACTGGGGCAGAGGGTGACAGAGAAGAACTTCGATGTAGATGTGAACTGTAAGGAATGTCTGTCTTCTAAGGTCTCGGGAACCCGTCAAGCACCGAATCATCGCAAGAGGAGGAGCCATTCCAGTTTGAAAACACGGAAGAACTTCCCTGGTTAGAAAAAAAGCGTCAGGAGGTATTTATCAAACATGGGGAGAGGTTTGGAATAATTCATATGTTGCCAGATTAGCTTCCTACGAAAACTCATTAGAAAGTTGGAGCGCAGGATATAGTAGTCCTCTTGGAGAGAGCATTACGTCTGCCCGTTCCTCTCTCTCTCTCTCTCTCTCTCTCTCTCTCTCTCTCTCTCTCTCTCTCTCTCTCTCTCTCTCTCTCTCTCTCTCCTGCTTGTTTAAGAGATACCCTGGTTCCTTTTCAGGCCATCCAGAAGGAGGTGAAAATGTTTTCTAAAAAAAGAAGAGAGATAAAAAAAGGAATCAAAGCTTTGACTAAAACCGTAAGTATCCCCATGACTTCTAAGTTGACCCTCAAGCAAATGTAATTCTTTCCTGCTCTGGGCTCCAGGCGCTGATGTGGAGAACAAGCACCTGGCTTTCCATGTACAAAGCAGGTGGCTCATCAAAAGAGCTGCGTGGCCTGGCTGCCAAATGACTCTTGGAACTTTATGTTGTTTTGTGCTTTCAGGAGGAATTATCTATAACCATTTTTATTTCTGCCTGTAGGCTCAGTTTTCTGCATCACTGCTACCACATAATACTCCAAAAGTGTCTTCTGTCTTCTCCAAATACTGTCTTGTCCAAATACTGTCTGTTCTTTATTTAATACAAATTGGGTGGGGCACTGTTCACTTACTTTTCTGTCCATTGACATAATGGGGAAGGTTGCTGATAGTTTTTCAATTTTTAGACTTTATTTAAACTCCATGATTTACAAAGTTGTTCACAGTACAGTTGTTTCAGGTATTTAATATTCCAACACAAGTCCTGCCACCAATATGCTCTTGCTTCCACCTTAGACCCTACTTTCCCACCCACCCCCAAGCCTGCTCCCTTGCAGACACTGATTAATCTACTATATATCACAACATATATCTTGTAACGCTGTTGCTAAAGTCATAACCTTTTTACTGAGCTGTAATGTGCAAATTTGGCCATCTGTTTTTGTTTTCACTATTCAGTTGATTGAACTTAATAGACTTCTACTCAATTTTTTAACAACATAGTTCATGTTAATTTACTACAGACATTCAATATTCAACCCCAGTCCCACCACCTTTATTTCCAATTTTCCCAACTGCAGCTTAAGCCTGCCCCTATAGCAAACCCTCAATAATTTATTTTATATTGTTTGTTATAAGTAATTTGCTAAAAATGATCAAGAAATGTTTTCTTAGAAGAAAGTTTGTGAAATTTGTTCAGTCTCACCATAGAGCTATTATGCCCTTATATAAGAAATTACTGATATATTGTTACAGGATAGGTGGCATGTGTATAATGTTGTTATTGGTCGCCTTCTATTTGACACCTATTAAATGTGGTGTGCTACTTGGTATATTGTTGGAGGACATGTTTAGCTAATCTGGGAGTTTTGTTGTTTTGCTCACTCCCAGCTTAATCTTATTTAAGCCAGTGTTCATTCTAATTTTTCTTTGAATTTTAAATCCTGTTCTTCTAATTTTTCTTTGAATTTTAAATCCTGTTCTTCTAATTTTTCCTCAAATTTTAAAATCTGTTTAATAATTTTACTTTCCTGTTCTTCTAATTTCTTTTCAAATTTTAAACTCTGTTTAATAATTCTGTCCTCAAGCTTTAAGACCAGTCTACCTGTAGTTTTATGATCCTCACTTATTTCTTCAATCGCTGAGTAAACCTCGGCCCCTTAAGATTGCATTCAATTTATTACTTTCTTCCCTTTCTCTATTAAACATTGTCCTTACACAAAGGTACAGTTTAAAAAATCGCAAGGACCCAGATGATTTGTGAAAAGATAGAGTAGTTCTCAGAAAGGAACTTTATAGACTGGGCTATGTATGGTTCTGAGGCAATAAAAGATACAATGTATCTATACCATGAGATATCCATCATTTTACTCACGGTTCGGAAACAGATGGTCTCTGTCCCATGATAATTAGACCAGACGATGTTCGCCGTGCCCACCCAGGGACGCCAAATGTCGGGGCGCTCCGCCAGGGTCCCCGACAGTGCCAGGAAGCGAAGTTCCCTTCTACCTCCGAAGCCGGCGAAGAATGGATGAACACTCAGGAATCAGGTGCGGTTTTAAAAGGCTTTACTTATCACAGGTTCAGGCATACAAATCAGCAAAAGGAAAAACCCGATGCTTAGGATTCCAGGCTAGAACCCCAGCCACGTGTAGGCCAAGATGGCGACCACCACGTGTAAAAACTTCCAAGGGGAATAAACGCTCACAAGGCGAGATCCCACAGGGAAGAAGCCCAAAAGCCAAAAGCCAAAAGCCGCAGGGAGCCAAAAAGCTGAAGGCTGAGGAACCAAAAGGCAAAAGGTGAAGGGGCCTCAAGTCAGCCCCTTATATACACCAAAGTAACCCAATCGGGAGGTTGTCATGCCAACAAAGAACCCTAAACAGAGTGTAGTGCCACACCCTATTGTAGGTATAAACAAAGGTTACACCAAGGACTAATCCCTAGATTATCTCTTATGTAAAACACTGGAGAGAGAGGGGGCTGATATAAAGTAATACATCTTAACTTCATGAGCTTCATGTAATCTAGATGGTACCCACAAGGCCCTTATTATTATCTGCACCAGGGTGATTCTGAGTATCTTGTTCTCATGTACTGAAAGGGTCATACTCGCCTGTTTAGAGCAAACTAGTATGATCCTTCCTATAGTCTACCTTTAGTCTCAGCGTAGCCAGGGTGGTAGTCTCCTGGTAAATTCTAACTGTCCCACGTTGGGTGCAGTGGGTATAAAGAGGAGCTGTGCCCAATCTAGAAAACATAGAAGCCTTAGTAGATGTATAAGTCAGAAGTTATTCAATCAAGGTGACTTCTGTAACTGCCACACCCTCTAGAAGTGTTTACATAGAAGAGAGATTTCATTAGAATGAACATTGGCTTAAATAAGATTAAGCTGGGAGTGAGCAAAACAACAAAACTCCCAGATTAGCTAAACATGTCCTCCAACAGTATATCATCTGTTTGAGATGTCAGGTGGCCATATTTGCTGCCACACTCTCCAGGATTCCAAAATTTATAACAAGGTGATAAAGTTGGAGTTAAATTTTTAACTGGGAAGTGGCTTTGGGGTATAGGTGTGACTGTTGGGCGTTCTGGAAGAACAGGGAGATGGGGGGAGGGAGCCCATTCCCCACTCCATGAATGCCAAGAGATTTCAGTCACAGAACCTCCATACCTGAGTTTTTCAACTGATTAATTTCTGAATGGAGCTCATCCGAGCAGTGGAGTCCAGCCTTGAACCATGGCAGCAGTAGTGGAGTGTGGAAGTTTTCGACTGCTAGGGCTCTGTTGGGACAGGTCAGGTCCTCACCTGCCCCCCTCCAGGGTGCCCCTGCACAGTCAGCCTGATGTGGGGACCAGAAGCATCTCTACTTAAAACATTTTCTTGACTGAAGTCATACATTGTTATGTTCACGATCACGATCACGATCTTCCCGTTGATCATCTATTGGCTAGAGCGGGCACCAGTAATATCTCTCATGCCAGTAAAGCCAGGGGCATCAGCTTGCTACAGGAACATAAAGAGCCTCAAACCATTATATTAGGTCATGGGAATGACCTAATATAATTGTTACTGGAATTTGGCATATCAAATACAACACAAGAAGCTTGCCAGGCTTGCCGAGCGGGAGGCAAACTCTTTTAAACACCTCCAAATAAAGCATTTTTATGTTATGTTACTTCTTATTATATATTATCTTCTTATCCTTCTCCTTCTTCTCCTTCTCTTTCTCCTTCTCCTTCTCTTTCTCCTTCTCCTCCTTCTCCTCCTTCTCTTTCTCCTCCTTCTCCTTCTCCTTCTCCTCCTTCTCCTTCTCCTCCTCCTTCTCCTCCTCCTGCTCCTTCTCCTTCTCCTTCTCCTCCTCCTTCTCCTACCTCCTCCTTCTCCATAGTCACACACACCAGCATGGAGAGGGAGGAGCCCAAATCCCTGTGCTCTAATTCTGGCAAAGCACGGCTTCCCCCACATGACTGCTTTACTCTAGAAGCTATCTTAGTCTCGACAGGGGACCAGCCAATTCCTCAGAGACTCCATGGGTCTCCATGGGTTGCTCCACATGGGTGGGGCAGCACAGCTGTGCATCTGGTCTGTCCCTTGTCCAGTCCAGTTCATTTCTATTGTTACTGTTTTTGGCATATCGAATACACCATGGGTAGCTAGCCAGGCTCTGGCGTGCCTCTCATCCCAGGGGCCCAGCCTTTTACTATGTCAGACCATCCACCATTCAGGGCCCAAGGGGCAGAGCTTGGGGGTGTAGACAAGCCTATGTCCTGTCTGCCACCTGCCAACGCAGCTGGGCACCACAGCCACACCTTACAACAACTCGAGAGGCAGGTGGCCCTTCTTGCTCTTTTGGATGTGTGTCCTTCTCTGTGGTGTGAGATGATACCTCATTGTTGTTTTGATTTGCATCTCCCTGATGATTAGTGATGAAGAACATTTTTTCATATGCCTTTTGGCCATGCGAATTTCTTCTTTGTGGAAGTTTCTGTTCATTTCTTCTCCCCATTTTTTGTTGGGGTTGGCTGTTTTTTCCCACTGTTTTTCCCCAGTGCTTGCTCTGACCCTCCTGGGACAGAGTAGAGAGTTTCGCTCCCCTGACTATACCTTTGCAACTCACCCATAAATCCTTGCCTACCACACTATTTCTACGGGGTCAGCGGGCTGAGCCAATTGTCCTAACATGGCCACATTTCCAGTATTCCTTTTACATACTGCATTTCTAAAAAATTAATAACAGCTCTTGTTCTGGGATGAAGCTTTTCTATTCAGATGCTCTTTAAATGACAGAAAATTCTTCTCAATATCACTGGTGGTGCAGAGGCCATTGGTCTGTCAGTGGAGTTTCTCTGTGAACTCTCTTCTCCAACTTTCCACCTTCCCACCATAGTCTAAGGACCTTGTTCTCTGAAGCTATTGATATTTTGTCACATGCATGACAGTGTGTGTCCTTTGTCCCAGGACTCTGGCATAAAAATTAAACATTATATTTTACTATAGCAGTGTCCAAATACCTATACAGAAAGTATAATACAATAACTCCAATGGCCAGCATTTTTATCCATTAGTCTGACTGAGACGAGGCGGCGCCAGTCGCATCATGCTGTATTTGACACTGGAGAAGAATTGTTCCTTGGAACATGCGACGGAAGAGGCGTCGGTGGCGTTGGTGTCCTTGTCAATACGAACATGGCCGTCAACATTGATTCATTTGAATGCCTAACAAACCGGATAGGACGATTACACTTGAAGAGATGTGGCCCACTGCCAGCAATTTCTATCTTCATTGTCTACGCACCAACATCCACATACAAAGAAGATGAAATTGAGATATTCTACATGGAACTGGAGGAGTTCTATAAAAAGATCACACCTTCTACAAGATCATAGTTGGTGATTTTAATGCCAAGATAGGACCGAGAAGATCAGCTGAAGAACTCCACATCGGGACTCATGGCCTAGAATGGAACGAACAGGGTGAGAGACTATCTGAGTTCATCATGTCCACCAAGACTATTCATGGGAACTCACAATTCCAGAAGGCAGAAGCAAAACATTGGACATGGGAATCTCCTGATGGACAATTCTACAATGAAATTGACCACATCATCTTCAATGATGATGATTTTGTCTGACCGATGTTGCTGTTATCCCCAAATTGTAAACAGGATCAGACCACCGTCTCTTTCGTGCAAAATTCTACTTCCCACAAAAGGGAGAAAAGGCTGCAAAGTTTAAGAAGAGAACTCCCAGAATGACCACCAACTGGGAACTCTTTGGCACCATTGCAGCAACATGGGAAGATACCATCATTGATGACATCGATGAAGAATACAACCGACTGGTTCACCACTTCTATGATTGTGCGAAGAATGCCGAGAGAGAAGAAAGACACAAAAGGACTCCTGTCTTCAGAAACTCTGGAGCTCATTTGCAAACGTGGCATGGCGCGAGCATCAGGAGACCAAATGCTAACGTCCAAGCTTGCTAAGCGGTACAGAGAAGCAATAAAAGAAGACCTCAAAGACAGAAGAGCAGAAATACTGGAAGATGCAGCAGAAGCCGGGAAAAGCATTCGCACTGCCCGCCTGTCCTTGCCAACTATAAGACCAAGATGACTGCCCTCCGACGCCCTGATGGATCTATCACATCTTCCAGAAAGGCAATGGAGAAGATTATCCAGGACTTCTACTCAAATCTCTTTGATAGCCACATCCACCTGCCCGCATACCAAATTCCTCAGGATGGATATGTCATTCCCAACGTTCTCCCTTCTGAAATCCAACATGCCATTTTGTCGGTAAAGAAGGGAACAGCACCAGGCCCAGACAAAGTCAGACCCGAACACCAGAAGAATCTGCCTTCAGTACTCATCAATACACTAGCTCGACTCTTCACACACTACCTGTCCGAATGCAAGGTGCCCTCCCAATGGAAAACCAGCAGGACAGTTCTACTGTTCAAGAAGGGAGACATTCACAACATTGGCAACTATCGCCCCATCTGCCTGTTGTCCGTCATCTACAAGCTGTTTACACGAGTCATCCTGAACAGGATTGGCAGAACACTAGATGAAGGAAAACCAAGCGAGCAAGCTGGCTTCCAGAAAGGATTCAGCACAATCGACCATATCCACACAGTAACCAGGCTCATTGAGGTTTGTAGGGAGTACAAGATGCTGCTCTGTCTCACGTTCATTGATTTACAGAAAGCCTTTGATTCTGTGGAGACTGAAGCAGTCATCAAAGCCCTAGCCAAACAGGGTGTTCAAACCCAATACATCAAGATCCTTCGTGAGCTGTATTACGGATTCACCACCAGGATCTCACCATTCTACAAAGAAGTGATCATTGATGTCAAAAGAGGGGTTCGGCAGGGTGATACCATTTCACCAAAACTCTTCAGCGCCACCCTCGAGAACATCTTGCGACAATTAGAATGGGAAGGGAAGGAATGGGAGTGAAGATAGATGGTCAACTACACCACCTCCGCTTTGCTGATGACATCATTCTAATAACACCAAACATTAGCCAAGCGGCACAAATGCTGGCTGACTTTGACCGAGAATGTGGAAAGATAGGTCTACAGCTGAATCTAAAGAAAACTATGTTTATGAAAAATGAACTAGTTCCAGAGCCCCCATTCACTCTCAATGGAACAAACATCTCTGGATGCAGCAGTTATGTGTACGTAGGTTGAGAAGTCAACATGATGAATGACCTAATACCTGAGCTGTGCAGGAGAAAGAGAGCAGCATGGAATGCTTTCAAAGGCATCGAAGAAATAGCTAAAAAGGACAAAGAACCTCCAGCTCCGGGCACATCTCTTTGACTCCAGCATTCTCCCTGCATTAACATATGCCTCAGAGACCTGGGCCCTACGGAAAGCAGGATGAGAATGCTATTCGGGTCTCCCAGAGAGGAATTGAAAGAGCTATGCTTGGAATATCACGTCTCACTCAAGTGAGAGAAGGAATCCGAGTTCTGACCTTCGTCACTATTCCAGAATCAGGGACACTGTCTCATTTGCCAAGGCATTGAAAATCAGATGGGCTGGACATGTAATGCGACTTGGTGATGACCACTGGACTAGAGCTGTTACCGACTGGATCCCACGGGATGCCAAAAGATCATGTGGCCGCCCACCTACAAGATGGTCAGACTTTCTTGTCAAGACCCTGAAGGAATGGTTTGATGCTCTTCATATTCCTGAATCAACCAGATGCCTTTGGGCTACATTGGCACGTGATAG
This sequence comes from Cryptotis parvus, assembly GCA_021461705.1. NCBI lineage: Eukaryota > Metazoa > Chordata > Mammalia > Eulipotyphla > Soricidae > Cryptotis > Cryptotis parvus. The sequence goes on along the minus strand of JAJIBD010032992.1, from coordinate 16,905 downwards.
GGTCCAATGGAAATGTTACTGGTGCCCACTCGAGCAAATCGTTGAATAACGGGATTCCAGTGACCAGTGACATATTCACCTTTAAGGCCTTTGACTTAACCTAGACTACTACAAAAGTGACTTTATAGAAAAAACTAAAAGCTTTTTTTTTTTTTTCAAATTTGATCCCATAAGAAGGGAAATTTGTGGCCAGAACATAGTCCAGTGGGTAGGCGGACAGAAACATAGAAGGATAATAAAATGGAGGCCTTATAATTTCATTGGTGAAGGTGGAGGATTAGGAGCTCAGAATGGTGTCACCCTGACTGTAGCATCTGGATTCTGAGGATGGATCTTCTTCTGCCCCATCTCCATTCTGCTCTTTGACATGGGGCAGAGCTGCTACTGGCTCTCCCTGTGCCCAGCTGCTCACGAGGCACCTGGGAGGGATGGCAGGGTCTAGCCCTGGCCCACCACCCCAGCAGAGCCTCACTACAAGCCAGATGACTCCCCACTTCATGACGGCCACCATTTTCCACATCCGACTTCCCTCTCGTCAGAACTCCACCCAGCAGAAGAGCCTATTTCAGCCTGGCTTATGCGGCCGCTTGTGGCTGCACAGTTCATCAATAAATGCTGGGTTTAGAGGTGACTACAAGAGTATGCCACCTGCACGGAAGAGCCTAGCAAGCCTCCATCGTCGTATTTGAGATGCCAAATACTAGTAACAATTATAGACCTCATTCCTATGACCTGATGTAATGGTTTGAGGCTCTTTATGTTCCTTGAGCAAGCAGATGCCCTTGGGCTCTACTAGCATGAGACAGGATATATGAGATAATACTGGTGCCCGCTCGAGCAAATCGATGATGAACGGGAAGACAGTGACAGTGATAGTGATTTCTTGTTACCACTAAATAGCTAATGGAAAGACAAAAAAAAAATCCTTCAGTAAAAGAAAATTAGTGGGAATTGTTATATCTCACAACAGGGGCATTAAGTCCTAGCATGGGGGTTTAGTAAGTTGCTGTTGTTAGTTAAGCCTTATATGTTAATATTTTTGTTAGCAAGATCAGTTGGTTTCTACATTACATTTCCATTCAGTCTGTGTGCCCCTACTGGGATGTTAGTTTGTGGCTACATGCTCCAGAAAACCCAGAATATTTAACTGAATCCCAGCAGGGACCAGGTATCTGAGAAACTTTTTGCAGCTAGTTCATCTTTTTTAAGATTTAATAATGAGTCTCTTCACTGTATCACTGTCTTCCCGTATATCATGGATTTGCTCGAGGGCACCAGTAACATCTCAATAGGTCCTGTCACATGCGAGATAGTCCAAGGGCATCAGCCTGCTCCAGAAATATAAAGAGCCTCAAACCATTCCATCAGGTCATGGGAATGAGTTCTAAAATGAGTCTCTTACATTTGATTTTTTAAAAAATACATCTTATTGACAACTATTGAAAGAGACTTGGAAAACTGTGTCTTGATTTTATATTTTACTCTCCCTTCTTCCCTCTAAAAAATCAGGTTCAGGAAATGATGGAAGAGAATGATACATTGGAAAGCATTTCAAAATTAGACCAAGAGGAGTTTGCCTTGGATCTTGAGGAAATAGAGAGTCTTCACCACCAAAGTGCAGAAGAAGTATCAAAAGGTATGGACATCCCATGTGAACTTAGCTATAAAGTTCTCATGAAGGAAATAAGAAATAAGGAAGGGTGACTTTCACAGCTAATACAGATCATCAGATACTTGGGTGATTCAATGGGAATCGAACCAACTTGATACACAGGTAAGGAAGTGAGAACATTATCAAAGGTGGAATTAGGGAGAGGAAACTTGCTTACCTTCCCCCATGACCTTTGTGCCAACTATTCATCATCCTCATGCCACTGTTATGATACGGCCTCAGTCATTTCATGCCAACTTTGGACACTTCTGGTCTTGTGAGTTCACTTCTTTTTTTTTTTGTCTTTAGTTTTGAGTCACACCTCACAGCACTCAAGGTTTATTCGTGGATTTGTATTCAGAGATCACTCCTGACAGTGCTCATGGGACTATTTGTGGTGCCAGTGATTTGAACCAAGGCCAGCTGCTTGCAAGGCAATCACCTTACCTGCAGTATACCTGCTGAGGCCCTTCCTGAGCCTTTTCCAAATTACAATGGATACTTTTCTCTCTCTACTCACTGATTCCTTAATACTTTGATTACCACCTATTCTCTGACTACTCTGAAAATGCTTTGAAATCAGTAACTACCAAATCCCCTATCTTCTCTTCTACTGGCTAACCAACCTATGATCCTCATATGAGGTCATTCAAATACCACTATCATCATGCACTTCTTCTCAAATATGGCTCTCACCAAAAGAATTCCAATTCTTATCTGTCCTTGTTAGAAAACAATGTAAAGGAAAAATTCCATTTTTCTAGATATCATTCATTATTTGAGCATTTGTACATTTGTGGCTGGGGAGAGGGGTACACTCATAGCATATTGTTTAATCATTTTATTTTAGGTAAAAGGTTTAAGTTTATTTTACACAGGTTGTTTTATTTTTTTAAAAAAAATTTTATTATACCACCGTGGGATATACAATTACAAAGATGTTCATGTTTGGGTTTCAGTCATACAGTGTTCCAGCAGTCATCCCTTCCCCAGTGCCCATTTCCCACCAACAATGTCCCCAGATCCCTTTCCCTCCCCCAGTCTACCTCTATGGCAGGCTCTTTACCTCTTCTCTCTCTCTCTCTCTCTCTCTCTCTCTCTCTCTCTCTCTCTCTCTCTCCTCTCTCTCCCTGTCTCTGTCTCTCTCTGTCTGTCTTCTCTTCCACATTGTGGCTTGCAATACATACATTTAGAGGTTATCATGTATGCCCCTATGCAAATATTCAATGCTCACTTCTAGTCTGGTATTATAATTTCCAACAATTATTAGCACATTGTTCCCTTCTCTGTCTTACCTAGCCTCTGACTCCCACACATTTGTGGTAGGTAGATTCCCCTCATTGACAAGACCTGATCCATGTTTTACCTACACAGGTTGTTCTTTTTCTTTTTTAATTTTTTTCTTTTTCGGTCACACCTGGCAATGCTCAGGGGTTATTCCTGGCTCTCACTCAGAAATTACTTCTGATGGTGCTCAGGGGACCATATGGGATGCCTGGGATCAAACCGTGGTTGGCCATGTGCAAGGCAAACACCTTACCCACTGTGCTATCGTTCCAGCCCCTACACACATTGTTCTTAAGATAACTCTTTTCTCAATCTTCCTTCTACCTTTGTTTTTTGATTATATATATATTTTTGTCTAAACAAGAGAATTAAATAGAGCACCTTAGGTGCATTGTGAATAATTAAACATTTATACTGAAAGCAGTTAGATTGGAGCTGGAGCACTGATGGTGTTTGCCTGTATACAACTGACCCCAATTTGATCCCCAGCATGACATATGGTTCCCTGAGCACTGCCAAGAGTGATCCTTGATCACAGAGCCAGGAGTAAGTCCTGAGCACCATCACATGTGGCCAAACATCTCCTACCCACAAATCACTAGATCACTAGATCACTAGACATCCCGTTGTTCACAGATTTCCTCGAAGCGGCGCCAGTAACATTTCCATTTGACCCTGTCACGTGCCAGTGTAGCCCAATGGCATCTGGTTGTTTCAGGAATACGAAGAGCCTCAAACCATTCCTTCATGGTCTTGACGAAGAAGTCTGACCATCTTGTAGGTGGGCGGCCACATGATCTTTTGATGTCCTGTGGGATCCAGTTGGTAATGGCTGTAGTCCAGTGGTCGTCTCCAAATCGCATTACATGTCCAGCCCATCTGATTTTTGATGCCTTGGCAAATGAGACAGCATCCCTAACTCTGGAACAGCACCAGAGGTCTGAACTCCGATTCCTTCTCTCACTTGAGTGAGGCATGATATCCCAAGCATAGCTCTTTCAAGTCCCCTTTGGGAGACCCGAATAGTAATAAAAATGTGTATCTTCCCTGACCCTGAAAGAGCCCTTAATACAGCTGCACTAAGAAGGACAAACAGGGAGTACCTGATAAAATTTCAGGGCCGAACTAGGCTGCCAAAACGAAGGAGGACTAAAATGACTGTCTGCACTTTCAATGCACGTATGCTGGCATTGGAAGCATATACCCCCAAATAAGCAAAACAAAAGGAGGTTTACTATGTTGTTGATGTATCTATGAGAAAAGCCTCCCACCACATTCCCTAATATTCTTTCCTATGAATATGTTTATTTACGATGGGGTGAAGATACAACAGTAAGGCAGGTTTGTCAAATTGGTAAATGAAGTCAGGCTGAGGATAAGAGGAAATAAATTGGGTAACAGCTGGATAGTTTTTCATTCATTCATTGTTGGATGACAGGCTTAGCTAGTTTGGGAGCTTTGCTGTTTTACCCACTCACAGCTTAATCTACTTACATGTTCTTAGGCCAAGGTTCATTCTAATGAGATCTCTCTTCTATGTAAACACTGATAGTGTGGCAGTTACAGAAGTCACCTTGATTGAATAACTTCTGACTTGCTATACATCTACTAAGACTCCTATGTTATCTAGATTGGGCACAGCTCCTCTTTATATCCACTGCACCCAGCGTGGGACAGTTAGAATTTACCAGGAGACTGCCACCCTGGGTATGTTGATACTATCTTTAAGATTATAGGAAGGACCATACTAGTTTGCCCTCACGCAAGCAAGTGTGACCCATTCAGTATACAGAAATTGAGATATTCAGAATCACCTTGGTGCAGATAATAAATAAGAAGGACCTTGTGGGTACCATATAGATTACATGAAGCCCATGAAATTAAGATGTATTGCTTTTACATCAACCCCCTCTCTCTTCAGTATTTTATATAAGCAATAATCTCAGAAGAAGGGATTAATCCTTTATTTATACCTATAATAGGGTGTGGCACCACCCTTCTACAAGCTGTTTAGGGTTCTTTGTTGACAGGACACCCCCTGTCCACAGATAGGATTACTTTGGTGTATATAAGGGAATGACTTGAGGCCCCTTCTCTTTTTCCCCTTCTTTTGGGTAGGTCTTCTTTCGGTTGGGATCCTTTCTCTTTGGTGGGAGACTTGGGCTCTCTTGTATGGTCTAAGTTCTGACCAGAGCTAGAGTTCTTTCATTATACTGGATTGCGATGGTAGAGCTTTTGTACTATTACAAGCCTTTTTTGGAACTGCGCCAGACTCGTGAGTTTTCATCCGTTCCCCGGCTTTCTGTACTGTAAAAAGAAATGACAGCTAAAAAGACAGAGTAAATGAGAGAAAAAAATCTCTACAAACTATAACTGGTTAAAGGGCTAATGTGCAGATATATAAGGCACTCATAAAACTCAACAACAGAATAAAAAGTTACCTATCACTGTCTCCCTCCGAGGCTGGAGAGACAGTACAGATACTACTTGTCTTGCATGTGGCCTACTGGTGTTCAGTTTTTGGCGCCACCATATGGTTCTACTAGCCCCACTCAGGAATGATCCCTGAATATAAAGGTACCTGAATGGGGGAGCACTGAACAGACACTTCCTCCAGAAAGTCACACTGATGGCTGTCAAGCATATGGAGGAATTTTCATCTTTATTTATCATTGGGAAAATAAAAATCAAAACAATGAGAGGGTTTCTCACACCAAGTAAGAATGACCTAGTTTTGAAAGTCCAGAAGTAATCAGTGCTAGCGAAAACTTGGTGAAAAAGAATCTTCATTCATTATTGATTGCTGATGTGTTGTTGGAATGTTATCTGGGTCAGCCTTTATGTAAAACAATATGGAGACCTCTCAACAAATAATTTTTTTTTGCTTTTTGGGGTCACACCCAGCGATGCTCAGGGTTACTCCTGGCTCTGCGCTCAGGAATCACTCCTGGCACTGCTTGGGGAACATATGGGATGCCAGGGATCGAACCCGGTCAGCTGCATGCAAGGCAAACGCCCTACCCACTGGACTATCGCTCTGGCCCCAAAAATAAATTGTTTAATAGAACCTCCATATCACCCAGTGATTCCACTCCTTGCCATAAATCTCAAGAACACAAACACATCATTTTGAAAAGTTGTGTGCACAGCTCTGTTCATTTCGGCACAATTGTCAAGAAATGGAAGCAATTCAGATGTCCAGTTTCAGATGAATGGATGAAGAAACTGTGGCATAAATACACAATGGAATACTCATGCAGCTGCAAGAAAAGATAAAATCTTGCAGTTTGCTGTGATTTGGCTAGAATTGTAGGGCATCATGTTTAAAGAAACAAGTCAGCAGGAGAAGGGCTAATTCTGATGATTCTGGCAATCTGTGGTTTCTAGAGAAACAAAGAAAAGGAAAAGTATAATACCCAGTGAAACAGATTTTGAACTTGTCAACAGATGTGAGGTTACCAAGGGAACAGGTGAGGAACTGGGGGAAGGGAAGGCTGGAATGGGCCACATTAACACTGTTGTAAAGAAAATACATAACTATATTTTAAAAGGACATAAATAAAATAATTTTTATATTTATGTCTTTACAACCAAAATTCTTTTAAAAAAGAAAGCAAATACAGATATAGATATACAGCCTATATTATATTTTTTTAAAAACTCCAAAACAGAGGTCACAAATTGGTACTTTAAATATGCATCGACAAGAATTAAGCCAATGTTTAAATAACCAACAACTTTTAGTAAATACAGACTTGAAGTTACACCAACAAATAGGAAGGCTTCACCCTGTGGGCTCACTCTCTGCCCTGCACCAATCAGCAGACTCTGTGACGTGTTAGTGACATGTTAGTGAAAGGCCGCTCTCTCAAGGTAGCAGCGCTAACTGCAGGGCGACCTGTCTCAAAGCAGAAAACCCCATAGCTGGGCAGGGCAAATGGCCCTGCGTGGGCATCTCCAGCCCTGAGAGGTGATGGTGGGCATACTGGGACCCAGTTGTTCAGATCAGGCATAAGAAAATGCCCCTCAAAACCAGTGCACAGCCCAAGGAGCTGCTGTTCAGAGTAGGGGTGGGGGAAAGGAAGAAGATGAAACCCCACCACTAAATGTGCAAACCACTCCAGTTAGTGAATTGACTGTTGATTTTTTTTTCTTTTAAAGTGGCTAAATTTTCGCTTTTGTTCTTTTTTAAATTTGTTTTCTTCAAGATACGAAAGGATGTCGAGATGCGTAACCTCACCAAGAGATATTTGGCTGAACTAATCAAAGAGGAGTGCTGGAATTCCATGGCTGTGAAAGGCCGCTCTCTCAAGGTAGCAGCGCTAACTGCAGGCGCCGCCGTGGCCACGAATCTTCTATTAGTGTCTCAAAGCAGAAAACAAAACAAACCCCAGTGTTCTAAGAAGATAATCCATACAGCTACCTGTTCAGGGTAGTGCAGGGTCAGGGCACGGGCTCTGAGACCCCTGAACACCACTGGAGACCCCCAGAAACCCCCAATCCTGCTGGGCCTATGCAATGAGTCATCCAGACACAGTGGCTTAGAGTCACGGGGTGGTCCCAGGCACCCCTGAGCACTGCTTGGGAGGTCCCCCTCAAAAACAAAAATCTCCACAGAGAAAAGCCCTCAAAGTCTGCCTTGCCCCGTCCCACACTGCAGGCCCTCTTACGCCCTTTCATTCTTGGTGCTACTGGGATTCCGAGGAGCATTTCTTCAGACTGCTCTTGGCATCGTTGTCCCTCTTCTGACCTGCCTGCGTTGCCATGGGCAGAGCTGTCTACTCTGAACGGCTGCTTCCTTCCCAGCCCATGGATAGCAGCCTCACAGAGATGCACTCCCACTTCTGCCCAGCCTGCCTGCCCACTTTCTGTAGGACTGTTTCTTATGATGATTCCGCCTCAACGCAAATCATCCTCTTTGTATAGGGTGACTCAAGGTCTCCGAGCAAGCCCACGGTGCCAACACCTTCTCCCCTGGCAAGTTTCCCTTTCAAACATGTCCCTCTCCCTCCAGGGTGGAGAATGAGGTGCTGTCTCTGTCACCCTACATTCAGGTAATTGAGTATTGCCCCAGAAAAGGGCTTCTCAAGCCAGGGCTTTTGTGGCTAGATAGTTCCTTGTTGTGGGAACTAGCCTGTGGATTGTGGAAAGCTGAGTGACATTCCTGGTCTCTAGTGCTAGGCACCAGCATCTTCAGACACTCTGCCACAGTGTGTGGGGGGGCCCGGGGTAAGTTAAGATAGAGAAGGGACCAGTTTGCTAATAATAGTTGGAAATGGTAATGCTAGACTAGAACTGAGTATTGAAAGTAGGTAAAGGGTTAAATACACTGATAACCCTTCAGTGTCTGTATTGCAAACCACATGCGGAGGGGGCGGAGAGACAGACAGACCAACAGACAGACAGAGACAGAGAAATAGAGACAGAGACAGACAGAGGGAGAGAGAGAGAGAGAGAGCGAGAGAGAGAAGAGTAAAGTATCTGCCATAGAGGCAGGTTTGGAGTGGGGAGGGAATCAGGGGACATTGGTGTTGGGAAATGTGCACTGGTGGATGGATGGGTGCTGGAACACTGTATGACTGAAACCCAGTCATGAACAGCTTTGCAATTGTCTATTTCATGGTGATAACTGTATCACTGTATCACTGTCTTCCCGTTCATCATCGATTTGCTCGAGTGGGCACCAGTAACATCTCCATATGTCCTGTCTCTTGCAAGTAAAGCCCAAGGGCATCTGCTTGTTCCAGGAACATAAAGAGCCTCAAACCATTCCATCAGGTCATGGGAATGAGGTCTATAATTGTTACTGGTATCTGGCATATCAAATACGACACGGGTAGCTTGCCAGGCTCTGCCGTGTGGGTAGCATACTCTTGTAGTCATCTCTAAATCCAGCACTTATTGATGAACTGCGCGGCCGCCGGGCTGTGATAGGCTGGTCTGCTGGGTGGAGTTCTGACGAGGGGAAGTCTGGATGTGGAAAATAGAGGCCCCTCATGGAGTGGGGGGTCATCTGGCTTGTTAATATATTTTTCATTCAGTGCTTACAACAAACAATATGAGGTTCTCTCTTGAATTTGGCCAAACATGCAGCTTCATGGTGATATAAGGGGAAAAAAATGTCTCTAGACATTGCCAATGTGCCTGAGTGGGCAGGGGTAGAGGTAAAAAAGATGAATTTATTTTACTTCAGAGGGAAAAATCACTCTGGAGACAGCTAAGGAAACAATCCTTCATAAAAGCACAGTATTTTTATACCATCTACACCAATATTAATGCTATACATTATTCTGTTTTAAAGAAAGTTTTTGGCGTGAAAGTATAGTGTAGCGGTAAGGCATTTGCCTTGCACATGCCAACCTGGGTTCAATCCCCAGCATCCCGTATGGTCCCTTGAGCATGGCCAGGAGTATTTCCTGAATGCAGAGTAGGGATAACCCTGAACATCATCTGGTGTGACCCAAAAAGAAAAAAAAAGGAAAAAAAGAAAAGTTTCCACCATACATCTCACTCAGGGAACCCGTGAATTTTTTAGTGGGACAACTACTTCCAGCTCCTCCCCAAGTATACACGATTACACTGAAAATGGATTTATTTCATCTTTTTTTATAGTGCTTTCATATCCCCTGTGTGGTTGAGAATTTTCCAATGAAAGAACGCACACAGGAAGAACTGACAGAATTAAACAAAGTTAAACATCAAAGGAAGATCGAAAACGAATGTCTTAAGGTATAATTTAAAATATATTAGGCTGGAATGAGTACAGGAAGTAGAGCCCTTGCCTTGCATGCAGCCAGATCCCCAGTACCTCATATGGTCTCTCAAGCAATGCCATAAACTCTTTATCTTCCCCGTTTCTCACACGCTGAATAAAGAAGCCTGACATCTGTCCTCTGCCAGCAACCCTTTGACATGAGGGATGGACTTTGAAAAAATGAGATTTGGGATTTTTTTTTTATTTTGTCCTTTTCCCCCATCTATAATGTTACTTTTATGTTATCACTAAAGGGGTAATATTTTAAGGTATCTTACCAAGGATGAAGTACACTGCTTAGTAAAATTACGATATTCTAAAATAATCCCAGCTTTTTTTAGTGAACCAAAATAGTTTTATTGACCTAAGTTAGAGAGATGTAAGGTAGAGAAAAGATGTGTTCCAGAGTAGAAAAAGCAGAGTGAGACAGAGAGAGGAGTGAGAGAGAGAGCCAGAGAGAGAGAGAGAGCTAAGAGAGCGAGTGAGAGTGAGAGCAAGAGAGAGAGCTAGAAAGGGGAGGTGGAGCGTGAGGAGAGTGAGGTGTAAGAGGAGAGAGAGTGAGAGAGAGGGAGAGCAAGAGAGAGCAAGAGAGAGCAAGAGAGAGAGGGAAGAAGAGAGGGAAAGAGAGAGGAGAGAGAAAGAGAGAGAGACTTGTCCCAAAGAGAGCATGGGCTTGGAAAACTCCAGATTTTTTGCTAGCGCATTAATTTCTACCAAACCACTAAAAAGCACTTTCCCTTTGGTGCCAGTTTGTTTTCTCCAGAACTTGTGTGTGCTTTTTTTCTGAAACATGAAATGAAAGTGTACTTAATTATGCTTAAGCTGCACTTCCCCAATCATTTGCAAAAAAAACTCATTTATGAATTATAGTATTTTAATGCTTAAGTACTAAGAAAGTCTCAAAATATTTTAATGCAGTTGTCATCCTGACAGAAAAATGTAAATATTATATACTATCTTGAAGAACTTTGTTTTGATGTAACCATAGTTTATCAACTTCTAATATTTTCATCTCTTCTATAGCAGTCTCAGGACCTCATCTCTTTTAACTTACTCTTTGACAAGACAATTCAATACCCTAAGATGATTATTGAAATAAATTGTCACAAAATTTTCTCTTTAACTCAGATGATTGGAAACTTCTGTGTCATCTTTTCTATGTCTAGATCCGGGAGGAAGTTATCAAGCCCAGAGTGCAGTTACCTTGGGAAAGAAACTTAGAGAAGATGAGTATGAAGAAGAAGAAGAGGAGGAGGAGGAAAAATTAAAATAACAAATTACAACTTACCCAATTATCTACTTGGCAGTCTGTGTACTGATTTTGGGATAGATACTTCTTTGTTGTCAAGCCAATTGGAACTTCATGCCAAAGAGGAAAAAATCAATCAAATAATCTTACTGAAAGTAGGTGGATTTTATGCTTAAAATAAATTTCAAAAATGACTGCTGTGAAATGTCTTGAGAAGGCCTAAATTAAAATTTAATGCCAATTAAACGATTTCTTGTCTTTAAAGTATATAGGGAAAATAGTGTTCATTTTCTTGAAACAGAGCTTATATATGAGAGCTACCTTCATTTATTTGAACTGCATTTTAAGATAGTAATTTTTCTAAATCCCTAACTTAACTGACACCTTACTCCTATTAGATCATCAGTAAGCTCAGAGATTAACGATATTCTTGAACACTGTCTTCTGGCATCTCAGACAGATATTTAGCTCCTTCCCCTTAGGAAAATACAGCCTCCTGCCTAACCTTTTGCAGCCCAGGATAAATGTTGCATCCATCACGAACTACTCCTTACTTTCCACCAAAACATTCAGTCTCGAACGCCTTTCTTTATTCCTACTGAAGATTCAGTGACTGAGGGCTGCACCCAATGTAGATGGTTGGAATTTTAATTCTGACCATTTTTGGGGGTCTGGGGGAACAGTGGTGCTCAGGGGCTTACTCCTGGCTCTGAACTTAGGGATCACTCCTGGTGGGCTTTAGGGGACCATATGGGTGCTATGGATTGAACCTGGTCAGCCAAATGCAGGGCAAATGCCCTACTTGCCGTACCATTGCTCCAGCCCTGTAATGGGCCATTTCTATCCCTGCAAGCCCTTCAGCATCGTCTAGCCTCTGCCATAGTTCTCTGCTCTCTTCCTATTATTTCCACTGCACCTCATTCAGCCCCTACAATTCCTGGGCATTTACACTCAGAACAGTTTAATCATCCTTTGTTGTTCAGTTTCTGCTGACAAATGCCCTCAGTGTCTCTCCTCCCTAAGTTGCTTTATGAAGGCATTTTTTCCAAGGAGAATATATTAGCCCCCCTCCCAAATTCAAGTGTTAGTTGTCATGACCATTTTCTAACCAGTTTTAATAGAGTTCCTGTTTAGTTGAACAAATAGATTGACCTCTGGTGGGAAAATAAAAAAGTACTTTACGCTAACTTGTTATTCTGCTCCTAGAAAAGGTGGGGGGCAGCCCTCATGAAGCCACTGACGCTTTGGTAGATCCTCATCAACATGGATAGCTTGAAGCCTTTTTCCTCCTAAGAATGACCTGTCCGTCCAGAGGAAGTCTGTGTCATTGCATTTTTTCTGGAGATTCTCCAAATAACCTCCACCAGCCACCCCTTCTTTATCATGCTCCTCACCCCATAAGACTCAAAAGAAAAAAAACAATTTCCAAAATTAAATCGCATATATTTATTTTCAAATAATTTATGAGGTGCTTTAAAAGAACACACACAGGGCCAGAGCAATAGCACAGCGGGTAGGGTGTTTGCCTAGCATGCGCCCGACAGGATCCCCGGCATCCCATATGGTCCCCAGAGGCACCGCCAGGAGTAATTCCCTGAGCACAGAGTTAGAGTAACCCCTGAGCGTCACCAGGTGTGACCCAAAAAGCAAAAAAAAAAAAAAAAAAAAAAAAGAACACACACAAAAAAGAAGAGATAATAGCCGAGGAACATCTACATAAACTCATCATCAGCTTCTTAGGGCACTTATCATTATATGGTGAGATTGTTGTTACGCTTTTTGCATTAAGCCTAGCCATGTCTGAAAACTAATGTAGACTACTGAAATCAGAAATAACCTAACATAAGGCATGTTTTGGAAAGATTAAAGTACTGTTCATTTGTTAAATGGTTTTGTTAAAATAGTTCTTGTGCAGAGCAAGCAAAACTGGGGGTCATGATGCCAATGGAACTACCTGGTGTGTTTTCAGTGACATCTTGTTGTTTCAGGATATCATTTACAATGTAAAAACTGCTTTTCAACAAAGAGTTTGATACTGCATATAAACTAAAGGAGATTGAAATTGCACGGGTGAAGGAAAAAAATGTACGGATTCAAGAAATCATTCTTGATCTGGAACTGGACGAATCAGTCTGGGCCCCACATTTGATGACTCTGAGAAGCCAGAGAGAACACTTGTTGTGGATAGTAGTGAGGTAACAGTTGGCCGCGCCTCTCCTCCCCTTCTTAGGACGTTTTCTAGCTCTTAGTCATCATCTTGTTGATTCTGCCGGAAGCAAAAGCGTTAGGGTGCCATTCCCTCCATTTCAAGTTCCAGGAACAGTTCTGTAGTCTTGGCAGTATGAGGACTTTCATCAATGCCGCGAGTCCCAGGGAAGATGGACCCTGTTCCTAGAAAGAAGCAGGAACCAAAGACCGACTCTCCTTTCTGGGAGTCCGAAGTTCGTCTGAGCTGCCTGTTCTCTGCATTTCTGCTTCTATTTGCATCTCCTACACTCAAACCAGTAGCTGATCAGAACTAGAACTGTTAGTTCCAATTCCAGGTTTACCTGGGAATTGTCCCATAACCTAGTTTGGGCCCTGGTCCTGCGCCTCCTGGTGGTTAGATCTCCCTGTGAGAGCCAAGCTGAGGGAGACTCACTGTGGTATCATTGATTAATATTTTATCCCATGTGGATTCTAAAGATGCCTTCTTCAAAGGCAACCGGTTACAGTCTCTGTTTAGAGAAAACAAGATATAACCGTGTTTCATTTCCGAAACATGAAAAAAGCGCTAGAGAATACTCATGGAGGGCCATTCACTAAGTGGGGTTGTGACTCGGTGGAGGGAGCACGCCTTTACTGCTGCCACATGTCACCACCCCTGCCCCTCCTGAATCCACCTGATTACTTGGGGGCAAAAGGAAATTGCATTGCTTAGAAATAATAGCAAAGGAGTATAAGATCCCTGTTAAAAGACTGGCACAAAGGCTGAACCTTAACTTGCCTCAGTCTAGTCTCCTGGTGTGTGGAAGGAAAGTGCGTGACTTGCCTCAATCTAGTCTCCTGGAGTGAAGAAAAGTGCGTATGGATTTTGCAAGAGGAGCAGGAGACAATGTTATTTTCTCTTTGCAGATCACAGCACATAGGCACGTCACCTCATGGAACCGGGTCAAAGCAGATTTTGCTGCCATCCAGGAAGTGGAGAACTTACTTATGAATACCGTGCGTGGCTTTGCCTCAGCTGTCCTAAGCACCCCTGCCTTAGAGATCTCTGTTCCTCCTCTGAGGAAGCGTCCTCTTGTGTAGTCCACAAAGAAAACGCATCAGTAGGTGGTGCGGTCAGAGGACTCAGAGCCCTACAGCTCCTCTCCTTCTCCAGTGCTGCCTACCCTCCCCATCCGAGAGGCTATTGTCTGTCATGAGGGTGGGAAGAACCCTGGGGTCACTGAGAGTATCCATAGCCTCTGAACTGGCTTTTCCCAGACTTGATTCCAGACGCCGAGCGCCATGGACATGAATGGGAGGTGTCCTGGAGGTGAAGAAGGAGGACATTCTGAAGATGGTGAGAGTGCGGGTGCTCGGGGAAGATGGCCGCGCAGGGAGATGCTTTAATGGTCTGACTTTGTGTCTGCTTGTCCCAAGTGTTAGAAATTCTACAGCAGCAAAGTCTCCCAGTCCTTAGTAGGCAAAGCGCACACTAAGCCGTGAAAATATCTGAAAGCCAGGCTTACCTCCCCATTCTCGCCTGAGCCCATAAACAAAGGTACTCCAAACAAGCCACCACCTGGTTGCTTTGGTCTGTCCAGTAGGCAGAGAGAATGCTGCACCGCGATATACCTGTGATTCTCCGGCTACACCAGACTCATTATTGTAGGTGTAAGAGGTGTCTTCCTGGGAGCTAACACATAATCTCTACCTGCAACATACTCAACATCTCAGAGGATGAGTGTTGCTAGGCCTTCAAACTGCCCACCTTCATCTAAGAAGTGTGTGTGTGTGTGTGTGTGTGTGTGTGTGTGTGTGTGTGTGTGTGTAGTAATAGGGATGGAGTCCAGGACCTCACACTCTCCTCTGAGCCACATCCATGATCCAAACAATTGCCTTTAAAAGACTTTATTTTTAAACCATAGTGATGATAGCTCTGCATTCGTGTTAACTGGAGCATCTATGTACTTTCCTTTGTGTCTTGCAGGTGATTCTCAACCTGATTTCCCATGTTGAAACCTGATGTTTTATGGTCCAAGAGGAAAAGAAGCAATTCAAAGAATATGAGAAAAAAAGCCAAGGAGTTAAATGAAGAAAGAGATAAATATAAAAGGTTAGAAGTGGCAAAAAAACTGAATATAACCTACTATATCCAGGGTTTTTAAGAAAAAATTATATTTAAAATTATTTTCTCAGCACTTTAGTAGCATAAGAACAGAATTTCAGCTACAGTGCTCATGAGAATATGTAGAAGTGGATGAGATCATTTAAAGTATTAAAACAAATATTTTTCCTTGTTTTTGGTTTTGGGTCTTACCTGGCAGTGGCTAGGATCTCTCCTGGCAGGGCTCAGCTGTCCCGTGCTACCAGGATCTAGCCCTGGCTGCCAAGTGCAAGGCAAGCACTCTTTGCTGTATGATCTCTCCAGTCCCCACGTGTTAAAAACAGTTTTTTAAAAGTAAATATAGCCATTTTGAAACTTGTTACTGACTTCAATATTTCCTATAGTTGTCATTCAGTTGATCCTTGATTTTCCTTCGATGTTTCTTGCCCACCTATTAGGGATGTTCAAGACACTGCTCAATATTTTCTCCATTCATTTGTGCCCAGCACTATTTTGCTTGATTTGTTCCCAGGCCCCAGGAAAGGCTTGGAGGCAAAATGGGACCCACAGCATTGAGTAATGTCCAGTTCTAAACCATGAGACCACACAGCATTAGAGCAATGTCCAGTTCTAACCCAAGGTTTCTGCAGTGCAGTTCAGCTACTTCATCTCCTTCCATCTCAAAGAAATATCCCACATTAAAAATGGCTTGAAATTTAATAGAGATATAAGATGATGGAATACCACCAACAAATGTTATTCTCAAGAGTAAAATCTGTCCTCATTTTAGGTAGGCAGGAGGAGTTGTCAGCTTATAAGCCATAGCTCGCGAACCACCTCCTTGAACCCATTGTTGTTCTGTCCCTGTTTTTATTCCACCGCAGCCCTCTCTCAGGCCCTGGCAGTTTATTGAATAGTACTCCACGGGGCCAAAATGAGCATCAGTCTAGGCTGCAGAAAAGATGTGAAGGGCAAGCTAGATACCTGCAATGTTGTAGTTTACTCCAGCGCCCTTGCTCTGTAGTAGTCCACACTTCTAAGCCTCCTCTCTCCTCCTTGCCCCTGAGTGAAGCCCCACTTTGTGCTAGACCCAGTGCTCTAACTTAACTGTACTGTACTACAAGATGGGTGAAAGGTGAAAATCCTGATAAGGTGCTTAGTCCATACTGTCCTGAGAGGTACTCATGATGCTTCTGTCTCCTTAGCTTAGTGTCTGTTTCCTAAGGATTGTGAAAACATAGGCCCACATTCCTGGCCAGTGATGAATGGGAAGAAATGGAAGAGTCTCCTAACAAGTTTCTCACAAGTTCGATCCCTAGTGGTCAATGGGGAGAGCAAACAACGAGATCACACTTTCCCTCTGTCCCCAAACCCCAAACATCTGACCACACCTGGCTCTTAGCCCAATTAAACTGCTGTCTGCCTTTGGCAAAGAGTGTGGGAGAGAAAAAGGGACTCATAAGGGATTTTATTGACCCTTTGATCGCATCTACCGCACTCCTGCACAGAATCCCGGAGTCCCCTTTCATTACGGAACCCACCAGGATCCCAGGCCAGTGGCTCTCAGGTTCCTTCCTGCAGAGTCCGCCGCTTCTCTGCATACTTTAACCCTTGTGGAATCTGCTATAATCTCTCCCATGTGTTACTTCCCTTGTCCCACAAAAAAGGGGTGG
>JAJIBD010032991.1:0-12241 GCA_021461705.1 Cryptotis parvus | reverse complement strand
TTTCTGACATTCAAAACATTCTAAAATATTCTTAAAACACTCTCAAAACATTATCAATGAAACTTTGTATAAGTTGCTCTGTGAAACATTTTACATACACCGCTCTGTTGAACTCTTGATGTAGCATAAAGATGAGCAGAGTGAATTTACAGAAGAAGCATAACAGGTCGGGAGAAGTAGGCTAGATTCCACACTGCCAAGGAATTTCTCTGAAACTTTTCTGAGGGTGCTGGGACACTTCTTCCCGTGTGCAATTCCCCTTTGAACTAGCCGTGCTAAATAAGTGGACCAATGTTCCCTCTTGCTGTCGTCCTCACTCTTGTCCAGCATGACAGTGATGACACACTGCGTCCTAGAAATTCCATGGAGGGACCTCCAGTGGTCCGCACTCTCACCTGCCTGATCCCGCAGCTCTTTGAGACCACGGCCATGTGTCTTCTCCTTCCTGCCTCTTCTCCCAGCTGGGGGTGACAGTGGCTCCCTCTTTTCAGCGGGATCTTGTCAAGACTTTCCCAAGTCGCTGCTATGGAGACAAAGAACAGGTACCATTTCCATTTTCCACCACGTGCTATTAAAAGACAGGCACGGATTGTGAGCCCAAGATGTTCAGTGAATCAACCTGGAACTTACCCCTTTTTAAAAATTCTAATAGAGGGTAATTCATGCAAGTTTGTTGGCAAGCCATCTGCCTAAGGGACCAGCACAGGTTAGATAATTAAACCCAACCTGTTCCTGCCTGGCTGTCTGACTTACCACTTACCTAGTCGCAAACTCCTCTCCTCCAAAAACTCACTCTCCAAACTGGTTAACTCATTGTTCCCCCAAAACACCTGTCTCACCTACTTATTTTTACTCCCGCCATCCCTTCCACCTGGAATGCTCCTCTTTCCTCTCCCTTTCCAGTTTTCTCATTTGCCTCACAATATGTTCCCCCCTCACCTCATTGGCAGCGCCAGTTGCTCTGCCCTGAATTCCAATAGTAATGAATTCCATATGATTCAGCTGGTGATTAATCATATCTGCCCACCTTAAGATAGTTCTTCTATTGTTACCATGAACTGTTATTTAAATCTTTAATTTTAACAGAACTGTTTCCATATGTTTATCTTGTCTTCATAGTTGGAATATAAGCTTTCAAATGCTGGAGATAAATAATTCAACCTAGTATGGGGTTGATTTTACATCTTTCCTGCTTTCCTTCTTCTGTCTATTTTTTTTTCTTTTTCCAACCTCCCTTCCTTTCTAGCTTTCTTTCTTCTGTTTGTTATTTTGCTAATTGGACAATCAAAGTTACAAAAATTCTTTCCATTTTCATTGGCTTCATAGATTACATTTAGCAAAAGATAGACATAAGGAGGAGGTTGAAAATGATCTATATTATGATATTTAAGGTTAAAGAATTAGGAATTGAGGGACCAGAGAGATAGCACAGGCTGATACGGTACTTGCCATGTATGCAGATGGTCCTGGTTTAACCTCTGGCACCACATATGATCCTTTGGAGTACAACTATGGCTCTGAGCACAGAGCCAGGAGCAGCTCCTGAGCTTGGTAGATTGTGCTCCTCCCCGCCTCAATAACACAAGAAATAAGGGTTAAGCTGAAAAGGAGATGGGAAGTGGGGATAAGAAGGAGTTTTTAGAAGGAAGCAATGCAAAGAACACTTTCATTTTCCTCGATTTCTTCCAAGTGAGGGCAGAGCAGTTCAGAAAAAATACCCACCTAACCTCGACACGTCTTTTCTCTTCTCACCTGCTGCAAAACAAATGCACTTGATTTACTTTTCTTTATCCTCTTCTCTTAAGCCCTCTAAAACGCTGAATTAGGTCTGTCTCAGAGACCTACTATTTAGGACTCATTGCAGAGATGTATAAAAATAAACACACACACAAACACACGTATATATGAGGTGAATATATAATAGGTGAATATATTCTTCCCATGCAGGAGACCCTGGTTCAATCCCTGACAACACACAGTCCCTTGAGTACTGCCTAGAGTGACTCCCAAGCACTGAGCTGGGAGTGGCCCTGAGCACACCACCAAGTATGACCCCCAAAATCCCAGAGAAAAAAAAAACACTAATGGAACCTAGTACATATAGTAGGAAGCTCTAAGGGGGGTTTCTAATCACCTCTACTTCCCAGTATTCCTATACTGTGAAATCCTTTCCTTGGAATTTGCCAAGGCTCAAGTGATCATTCCCCCTCTCCCTCTCCTTCTCCTTCTTCTCCTTCTCCTTCCTCCTTCTCCTTCTCTGTCTCCTCCTTCTCCTTCTCCTCCCTCTTCTCCTTCTCTTTCTCCTCCTCCTTCCTCCTCCTCCTCCTCTTCTCTTTCTCCTTCTCCTTCTCCTACTTCTTCCGCAAAACCCAGCAGTGCTTAGTGCTTAGTCCTGGCTCTGAAATGAACTCAGATCATTCTTTGTGGTGCTCCAGAAACCATATGAAGTGCAGGGGAGACTCAACTCTGTGTTTTTCAGGGAAAGTACCCGTCATTCTACTTCTGAGAAGCAGAATGCTCTTAAAGAAATGTACTGTCACCACTAAGATTGATCACTTGATCACTTCACTTGATCACTTGAATCCCATTATTCATCGATTTGCTCGAGCGGGCGCCAGTAACATTTCTATTGGACCCTATCACGTGCCAATGTAGCCCAATGGCATCTGGTTGATTCAGGAATATGAAGAGTTTCAAACCGTTCCTTCAGGGTCTTTACAAGGAAGTCTGACCATCTTGTAGGTGGGCGGCCACGTGATCTTTTGACATCCCGTGGGATCTAGTGATGGGCGGCCGTTCTTTTGACAACCCTGGGCTCTAGTCCAGCAGGTGGTTGTCTCCAAATCTCATTATATGTCCAGCCCATCTGATTTTCGATGCCTTGGCAAACGAGACAGCATCCCTGATTCTGGAATAGCGACCGGAGGTCAGAATTCTGGACTCCTTCTCTCACTTGAGTGAGGCGTGATATTCCAAGCATAGCTCTTTCAATTCCTCTCTGGGAGACCCGAATAGCATTCTCATCCCTGCTTTCATAGGGCCCAGGTCTCTGAGGGCGTATGTTAATGCAGGGAGAACAGTGGAGTCAAAGAGAAGTGCCTGGAGCCGGAGGTTCTTTGTCCTTTTAGCTATTTCTTCGATGCCTTTGAAGGCATTCCATGCTGCTCTCTTCCTCCTGCGCAGCTCAGGGTTTTAGGTCGTTCATCATGTTGATTCTGCGACCTAGGTACACATAACTGCTGCATTCAGAGATGTTTGTTCCATTGAGAGTGAATGGGGCCTCTGGCACTAGTTTGTTCTTCATGAACATAGTTTTCTTCAGATTCAGCTGTAGACCTATCTTTCCACATTCACGGTCAAAGTCAGCCAGCATTTGTGTCGCTTGGCTAATGTTTGGTGTTATTAGAAATATGTCATCAGTGAAGCGGAGGTGGTGTAGTTGCCGACCATCTATCTTCACTCCCATTCCTTCCCATTCTAATTGTTGCATGATGTTCTCGAGGGTGGCGCTGAAGACTTTTGGTGAAATGGTATCACCCTGTTGAACCCCCTCTTTTCACATTAATGATCACTTCTTTGTAGAATGGTGAGATCCTGGTGGTGAATCTGTAATACAGCTCATGAATGATCTTGATGTATTGGGTTTGAACATCCTGTTTGGCTAGGGCTTCGATGACTGCTTCAGTCTCCACAGAATCAAAGGCTTTCTGTAAATCAATGAACGTGAGTCAGAGCGGCATCTTGTACTCCCTACAAACCTCAATGAGCTTGGTTACTGTGTGGATATGGTCGATTGTGCTGAATCCTTTCCAGAAGCCTGCTTGCTCGCATGGTTGTCCTTCATCTAGTGTTCTGCCAATCCTGTTCAGGATGACTCGTGTAAACAGCTTGTAGATGACAGACAACAGGCAGATGGGGCGATCGTTGCCGATGTCGTGAATGTCTCCCTTCTTGAACAGTAGAACTGTCCTGCTGGTTTTCCATTGGGAGGGCACCTTGCATTCGGACAGGTAGCGTGTGAAGAGCCAAGCTAGTGTATTGATGAGTACCAACGGCAGATTCTTCAGGTGTTCGGGTCTGACTTTGTCTTGTCCTGGTGCTGTTCCCTTCTTTACCAACGAGATGGCATGTCGGATTTCAGAAGGGAGAACGTTGGGAATGACATATCCATCCTGTGGAATTTGGTATGTGGGCAGGTGGATGTGGCTATCAAAGAGATTTGAGTAGAAGTCCTGGATAATCTTCTCCATTGCCTTTCTGGAAGATGTGATAGATCCATCAGGGCGTCGGAGGGCAGTCATCTTGGTCTTATAGTTGGCAAAGGACAGGCGGGCAATGCAAATGCTTTTCCCGGCTTCTGCTGCATCTTCCAGTATTTCTGCTCTTCTGTCTTTGAGGTCTTCTTTTATCGCTTCTCTGCACCATTTAGCAAGCTTGGACGTTAGCATTTGGTCTCCTGAGGCTCGCACCTTGCCACGTTGGCGAATGAGCTCGAGAGTTTCTGAAGGAAACAGGCGTCCTTTTGTGTCTTTCTCTCTCTCTCGGCATTCTTCGCACAATCATGGAGGTGCTGAACCAGTCGGTTGTATTCTTCATCGATGTCGTCAATGATGGTATCTTCCCATGTTGCTGCAATGGTGCCAAAGAGTTCCCAGTTGGTGGTCGTTCTGGGAGTTCTCTTCTTAAACTTTGCAGCCTTTTCTCCCCGTTGCGGGAAGTAGAATTTTGCACTAAGGGAGTCGGTGGTCCGATCCTGTTTGGAATTTGGGGACGACAGCTACATCAGTCAGACAAAACCTTCAATTGAAGATGATGTGGTCAATTTCATTGTGGAACTGTCCGCCAGGAGATTCCCATGTCCAGCGTTTGGCTTCAGCTTTCTGGAACTGTGAGTTCCCATGAATGGTCTTGGTGGACATGATGAACTCAGATAGTCTCTCACCCTGTTCGTTCCATTCTAGGCCATGGGTCCCGATGTGGAGTTCTTCAGCCGATCTTCTTGGTCCTATCTTGGCATTAAAATCACCGACTATGATCTTGTAGAAGGTGTGATCTTTTTATAGAACTCCTCCAGTTCCATGTAGAATTTCTCAATTTCATCTTCTTTGTATGTGGATGTTGGTGCGTAGACAATGAAGATAGAAATTGCTGGCAGTGGGCCACATCTCTTCAAGTGTAATCGTCCTATCCAGTTTGTTAGGCATTCAAATGAATCAATGTTTACGGCCATGTTCGTGTTGACAAGGACACCAACTCCACCAATGCCTCTTTTGTCGCATGTTCCAAGGAACAATTCTTCTCCAGTGTCAAATACAGCATGATGCCGCGCCCTCCTCGTCTCAGTCAGACCAATGATGTAGTACTTGATCTTTTTCGCTTGCAGCATCAGATCCTCAATATATGCTTCCGATGCCAGCGTGCGTGCATTGAAAGTACAGACAGTCATTTTAGTCCTTCTTCGTTTTGGCAGCCTAGGATGGCCATGAAATTTTATTAGGCACTGCTTGTTTGCCTTTCTTACTGCTGCCATATTAAGGGCTCTTTTTGGGGTCAGGAAAATAAACATTTCTGTTACTGAATTTGGCATATCGAACACGCATCGGACAGCTTGCCAGGCTCTGCCATGCGGGCACTATATTCTCATTACTTTGTGGGGCTCTCTCAGAGGGATGGGGAGAACATTTATGGTAATTTGGAGGTTTGCATAAATGATTTGAAATTTTACTTACTAGCTCCATTTTTTCTCTCTCTCTCTCTCTCTCTCTCTCTCTATATATATATATATATATATATATATACATATGTTTGTATATCACTCTCGCTCACTCTCCCCTCTCCCTTTCTCCTTCCCTCCTTTCTTTCCTCTCTGTATCTCTCTTCCTCTTTTACTTTTCTCTCTTTCTCTCTCCCTTTTTCCACCACCTACCATTCTGGGGAGTTCAGTTAACAGATCAGATCAGACACTGCCCTACACAAAGATCATCTATAAGCTGACATGGTGAGGATCTGAGGCACTGCCATGTGAGTGATCTTAGAAGCAGTGTTTCCTCCAGTTGAACCATCAGATGAGATTATGGCCCCATGCTCACCTTCATAACGTGTGAGAGACCCTGAGTCAGAGACTTAGAGTCCTGCTGTAGAGATTCCCAGGCCATGCTAACTTTGAAATTTTCCATGTTTGCTATTGTAAGCTTTCAAGTTTCTAGTATGATTTACTATGTATCAACAAATAATTAATGTGTTATCTAATTATTTTAAGGCAATCAGGAAATGGCCAAGACCATCTGAATATTCGCCTCTGATTATGTTTATAATATTTATTTCCAACAGCTTGAAAAAATACAGATGGGTCATTTCAGAAAGTTGGGCTGACACTGAAGTAGTGGTAATGTTTCTTGCTTGATGCCTGTCAGTCACTGGAAATGACTTGATATGAATTGCTAACCATAAGGGTTGCAATTCCTACATATCATGATTTATAAGTTTATAGCTATATAAATTTACACTGAAAAGTCAACTGGAGAAAAGTCACTTGCTTGCCTCCCAATGATCAGACAAGACTGGCATACTCTGGCTTAGTCTCCAAGTTCAGCAAATTTCTGGTAATTAATCAGAAAATAATGAAGCTATCATTTTACTATCTGTTCTAATGTATCTGTTTAGTCAAAATAAATCTCACTGGCTTAATGGAGACATGGAGGTCAGCAAACGCTAGCCCACAGATCAAATCTGCACTTGTGTCTGCTCTGTAAATGAGCTTATATTTGTAACACAGCTACACTCATTTGTTTAGATATTGGCAATGGCTGTTTTTGCACTGCAGTGACAGAATTGAGTTCTTGCAAGAGGCGTTAGTGGAATCCAAGAAGTCTAAAATATTTTATCATCTGACCCTTTGCATATAAAAGTATGTTTATCTCTACTATAAAGGAACAGTATGCAAACTGTAAGCAAAGGAACACTATTTTTAGGGAACGATAATAGCAGTTATAAGAAAAAACAATGATTTCTATGGTCAAGTGTTTAAGACATTTGAACTACAAATTCAAATGTTAGACAAAGTTAGAATTCTGTCTTATGTAGAAGGCTATGGAACATCTCTGAATCCTGAATAAATATCCAAGAGGAGAAAAATGGACTGCATTAAAAAAAAAAATTTTGACAATAAGATCAGTTCTTAAGAGGTTAATATTTAACGGGGACATGGTAGTTTTGGAGATATAAAGAAACCATTTTGAAAGTATTCACTGGGTGAACAATGGATAAACACTGCGTCAGCAATTGACAACAACTTGCAAACACAGGAAGATGGTCTTGCTTATCCACGAGCCCCAAAGTGAAGCCAGCACTTGAGAAACTAGATGGATGAACATGAAGCTGTGTGCTATTATCAGGCTCTGTTTCGCATAACTGGCCCCAATCAAAATAATTTCTAAGTTGAAAAGAGAATATGTGATGTTCTACTTCAGGAGAAGCAAATTTTGTACTAAGTCCTCATAATTGGCGTGGAGGCCTTAAGGACCAGAGCTGGGAATTAAGGACGATCTGGGTTTTACTACCCAATTGGAAAAATGGATTGTGCTACTCAGAACAATTTCAAATTCATAGTTTTACTTCAGAGTCCTTTTATATGAATGAAGAACAGATTTCTAAGGACAAGAGAGATCAAGGTTGCAGGAAGTTAGCAATGAGCCCTGGGTTTAGACCTGCATTAGGATTAGTCTCCTTTTCTCCATGTTGCCCTGGTTATGGCCTAAAGGGGAACTTTTTCCTGGCCAAGTTACCAAGCTAGTGGCCTAATTCCTAAGGCTGGGAAACTGCTTACTTACCGTATTGACCTGAGCCAGTTGGCAATGAGAAGACCATCAGAAAGAATTCGGTGAATTCATCTGAAGGCAGGGAATTACAAAGGATGACAACAATTCCATAAGATGTTGAGTGGGAATATTTCCTGTTTGTCCCTGAACCACAGCCAGACTTCAAAGCTGAACTTGAACTTTTGGTGCTTAGCACCTCCCAACAGGTTTACTGGAAGTTCTATCTCCGAACTATCTCTCTCCAAATTAAGAAGAAAACTGAGCTGGGGGCAGGGTGGTGGCAACGAGCCTCTGGTGAAAATCATGTCAAATGAGGAATGTCATTTTCCCAATCCACACAGCTGAGAAATGCAGACTCCAAGAGAACTGTGAATAAATAGTAATGATAAATGAGAACTGGTGACAGATTGGATGCATGAGTGAGCTGTTGACCTCCAAAATGTGTCTGGCCTTACAAAAATGGGGTTGGAGTGTGCATGAGCAGATGAAACTAGGGAAGCAGAAGTGACTCTGGTTGTCCTTTCTACTCCTTAATGCCTTTGACGGCAAAAAGGAAAAAGTGTCTGTGTTTTTGGGGGTCTTCATTTTTGTGGAAGGGGGAACAGAGAGGGTTCATGCATCACCGAGAATAGTGTTTGCTTAGAGATTTCTGATGATTTCTGATGATTTCTGATGGGCCACAGAACCCAGTAGGCAGAATGTGTCATGTGGAAGTCTAGAGTCAAATTGTAGGCAGGCTACCTCACACCAAGCACATGCACACCTGGGTAACACACAAGGGATCCTGGTACTTCACAGAGCTCCATGTGTTACAGTATGGAAGCTGGGAGGACCTAGGGACCCCAGAGATATTCAAGATAGTCTCTGATGAGCTGTCCAAAGGTCAAGAGACTGGGCCAGAGCGATAGCCAAGTGGGTAGGGCATTTGCCTTGCACACAGACGGCCTGTGCCGGCCCAGGGTTCGATCCCCAGCATCCAATATGGTCCCCAGAGCACCGCCAGTAGTAATTCCTGAGTGCAGAGCCAGGAGAGACCCTGAGTATTGCCGGGTGTGACCCAAAAATAGCAAAAAAAAAAAAAAAAAAAAAAAGGTCAAGAGACTGTAGCTGTTTATCTCTGTTCAAGCCAAAAAATAGTGTCCTGCTGAATCAGGGATTAAAGTGCTTTGATTTTTTTTTGGGGGGAGGGGAACAGAGGGATAGAATAGCGGAGAGGGGGTGTTTGCCTTGCACGTGGTCAACTGAAGTTCATCTCCGGCATCTCATATGATTCCCACCCCCCCAGCACCGCCAGGAGTAATTCCCTGAGTGCAGAGCCGGATTAACCCTGGCATTGCTGGGTGTGACCAAAAAAAAGCAAAATAATAATAAAATAAAAAAAAATTTTTAAGGTGCTTTGGTAAAGAAGGAATCCGCTCAAGGAAGACAGCTGACTCTGTCCCCTCCCCCAATGTGCATAAGTGCATCCACTCACACTCCCCATTCCACATGCAACATCTACATGGGGCTCACACTGGAAGTGATAACATCTACCCAAGAAGTTGAAAGAGAGCGAAACAGGATAACGGCTTGTCACTGCATACACTTGTCCATTTATTTGCTCCTGCCCTGGCCATGTCACAGTGGGACTAGTGGAGGCTCCAGAGAGTAAAGGAAGTAAAGGAAGGTGGAGACAGGAAGGAAGCAGGAGGTAAGGAGAGAAAGGACAGACTCTGAACTTGCAGCCCCGAGAGCCGCAGACTGGACGAGAGAGCATCAGGGAGAGGGCAACACAGCTCTGAGCTGACACCGACGCTTTTGAATCCATGCATGGAACTGGAAAGCAAACCTTCCTTGCACCAGACGTGGAGATTAATCTCTGGCACCTCATTATACCCTCCCAACAGAACCATGGAGTCTGAACCAGAGTATGGGCCCCTGAGCTCTGCTTGGGGGAAAAAACAGGAGAACAGAGTCGGAAATAACAAAATGGACTGTTCTAATAAGCACGGGG
Source organism: Cryptotis parvus (assembly GCA_021461705.1). Lineage (NCBI taxonomy): Eukaryota > Metazoa > Chordata > Mammalia > Eulipotyphla > Soricidae > Cryptotis > Cryptotis parvus. Next base: position 2,431 of record JAJIBD010032991.1, on the reverse strand, counting down.
TGTTAGGGAAGTTAGAAGAGCTGCCAAACTGCTGTTAAGGGAATTAGCTCCCAGCAGGAAAGTTGGGTCAGCACAACCAAGTGGAAGGGACTTTTATTGGCTAAAGTAAGTATGCAACAGTTTCTTTTTTTGTACACTTAGCATGTTGAGTCGCCCCCAATAAATTGGTTGCATAAGATCAACACTTAGAAGAAAATCATAATGTTTTCCTGTCTCCAGTGCTTTTCTTCCGAGGGCTGCGGAAGGCAGCATGCCAGCCTTCTCCCCTTCCTGCAAATTAGCGCACAGAACCAACGGCTGGCTTCTGTGTTATCAAGAAGCTCCCTAACCCGGAGACAGCCGTCTGTCTTCTCAGAGGTCCAGGCAGATGACTCCCTCTCAGGCCCAAATGTGACCGGATTTAATTGGGAACAGAACTTTTTAATCCTTGAACCCAAAACAAGTTAAAAAGGAGAAGGAAAGGAAAGAGATGGGAGAAAAAGTTTTTTCTCCCCCAATTTTTCAGATCTGTCATTTCTCGCTGGTTTTATCAAAATGTTTTTTTTTTTTTGGGGGGCGGGGGAGAGGGAGTTTTGGTTGTTTTGTTTTCTGTGTGTGTGTGTGTGTGTGTGTGTGTGTGTTCTAAATGTTTCTTTCCCTTAAAGATTTTTTCACAGTTCTCTATTCAAGACTAAATTTATCTGTTTTAAAAAAAATCCATCTGGCTTTTGTGTTATGGAAGCCCACACAAGCCTGCATCAACCGGTTGTACAAGCAACAGAGTTATCAAATGGAACAAGTTTTAAATGAAGGGACAGCAAACTAATTAAGGGCTGAGTTTCTTAATAAGGAAGAAGCCCAGGGAGAGCTGACTGATGCCAAAACACGTGAGGTTAAAGACGAAAACTGTGAGGAAAAAAATAGCAGAAATGACTTAGCCCGTTTTTCAGGTCTTATCCTCAAAATAAATTTGTATATTCCCATTTGTATCAACCGACAAATGTAAAAAGTAGTCAAAAAACCTTAAACAAGCATTTCACTAAAGTGAGATATAAATAATTCTGAACATAAAGACCAGTATAAAACTTATCAAAACATAAATATAATAAATAGATCACTTGATCACTTGAATCCCGTTATTCATCGATTTGCTCGAGCGGGCGCCAGTAACATTCCATTGGACCCTATCACGCGCAATGTAGCCCAATGGCATCTGGTTGATTCAGGAATATGAAGAGCCTCAAACCGTTCCTTCAGGGTCTTAACAAGGAAGTCTGACCATATTGTAGGTGGGCGGCCACGCGATCTTTTGACATCCCGTGGGATCCAGTCGGTAACGGCTCTAGTCCAGCGGTTGTCTCCAAATCGCATTACATGTCCAGCCCATCTGATTTTCGATGCCTTGGCAAAAGCGAGACAGCATCCCTGATTCTGGAATAGCGACGGAGGTCAGAACTCTGGATTCCTTCTCTCACTTGAGTGAGACGTGATATTCCAAGCATAGCTCTTTCGATGCCTCTCTGGGAGACCTGAATAGCATTCTCATCCTGCTTTCATAGGGCCCAGGTCTCTGAGGCGTATGTTAATGCAGGGAGAATAGTGGAGTCGAAGAGATGTGCCCGGAGCCGGAGGTTCTTTGTCCTTTTAACTATTTCTTCGATGCCTTTGAAGGCATTCCATGCTGCTCTCTTCCTCCTGCACAGCTCAGGTTTTAGGTCGTTCATCATGTTGACTTCTCGACCTAGGTACACATAACTGCTGCATTCAGAGATGTTTGTTCCATTGAGAGTGAATGGGGCCTCTGGAACTAGTTCATTTCTCATGAACATAGTTTTCTTCAGATTCAGCTGTAGACCTATCTTTCCACATTCTCGGTCAAAGTCAGCCAGCATTTGTGCCGCTTGGCTAATGTTTGGTGTTATTAGAACGATGTCATCAGCGAAGCGGAGGTGGTGTAGTTGCCGACCATCTATCTTCACTCCCATTCCTTCCCATTCTAATTGTCTCATGATGTTCTCGAGGGTGGCACTGAAGAGTTTTGGTGAGATGGTATCACCCTGTCGAACCCCTCTTTTTGACATCAATGATCACTTCTTTGTAGAATGGTGAGATCCTGGTGGTGAATCCATAATACAGCTCACTAAGGATCTTGATGTATTGGGTTTGAACACCCTGTTTGACTAGGGCTTCGATGACTGCTTCAGTCTCCACAGAATCAAAGGCTTTCTGTAAATCAATGAGCGTGAGACAGAGTGGCATCTTGTACTCCCTACAAACCTCAATGAGCTTGGTTACTGTGTGGATATGGTCGATATCCACCATATCCAAACAGTAACCAGTAACAATAAATAGATAACTTGTGTTAATTATGAAGACACTGAATTGCTTCAGAAATGTTTTTTCTGACATAACCATACTTGCATAATTTTTCCTTACCTACTCAACTGGACAG